>JAZGTJ010012809.1:0-15547 GCA_036877575.1 Botia almorhae
CCCCCTTTTTAACCTGTTCCAGGTTCATAAACCTGCGAATGCACCTGTGCTGTTTACACTCTGAAATCCTGAGAAAGTCACATGTTATTGGGCTCTGTGTGGATAATCAGCACGGAGATGATTAAACGAACACTATTGAATGAAAATACACAAACAAAAACAAACAAAACCAGCAAAAAGCGATTACGAGCGGATGGGTACTAACAACAGCTCACAGCCACGGGCATCTGTGACAGCAGCCAAAACAAGCCAAATCAAGCAGCTGTCGGCTGGACGCATGAATAAAACACGCAAAAAACCACCAGCAACTACAACAAATACTAACCAGGTGGATCTGTAACCAAACCAGCAGTCATTTAGCATGTTAACTCTATGATTTTTGTTTACCTGTAAATATAAACTAATCATGCCTAGTAAATGAAGCCCCAGTCCACTAAAGCAATTAGTTTTAACCCTTGTAGTGAGCTTGTGCGCTGTATTCCACTGCTTGCTGACTGTCAGCATTACTGCCTCTGTTTATGTGTCTTAAGTGATCTCACAGATATGAGCTCAGGGCCAGTTTTTGAAGCACATCTTTTGTACATCAGACCCTGGAGGTTTCTTCTCTCTGTAGCTGAATCTTTGTATGAGCACAATCACTGGGTTCTGTTTCCATTAGTTCAGTGTTTCAGTGGCGTCAGTGACCGTGTGTGACGCTCGGATGAATATATGAATGAGATTTGTGCTTGATTCTTCATTCAGTTCTCATGAAGAAGAGTTCACACATATACCAGATCTGACATTTCCTGTCATTCTCAGTGTGTTTATATATACAGTGCAAAACGTCCAAGACCACAATGAAAGGGAAAATGAGGATGAAATATGTTGGACTCTGCACTGTTTGTACGTGCAGAATTCAACATAATTGGACAGCTGATCTGTGCTGCTGACCACATTCAGCTCCTGTGTGGTGAAGGTCAGAACTTCCACTGAAGCTCACAAGATGTTCCTCAAAACATTCTCAGATCCCACAAACAGCAGCAATGTTTTCAGCAGTGGTCTTAGACTCAGTTCTCACTGTATGTATGATTTACACTGTATAGAGGAAGGTAACAATCACATTTCTCATTGCTCAATGACGCTGATACACGATTGGCCGCTGCCCTATTTCCAAGCAGAACAGTTTCCACCTGAAGCCCCGATACCTGATGAAGATTTTGAGATTTCAGCCAACCAGCGGCGCAGGAGGTCCCTGCCGGAGACGGGATTCAAACGGAGAGCGTGGTGAAAGGGGAACGGTTGTTTGGCTGTTGTTTGTTTGTTGACATTCCTGTGGCCTGTACAGATCAGTTAACCCTTCAAACCCGAGTGAATTCAGCAGAGCAGATCCAACAGTTAGACACATGAATCTCATAATATAACCTTACCGCTTTATGTGTGTTGCACATGTACTCCATTGCTTGTAAAATCGCATTGAATATCTGTCTGATTGGAATCACAGATCTGGCACCAGCGTGCAGCTGAAAGGTGTTTGATAATTTATTAACATTGAAGGCTTTCCAAAGATCATCGCCAGCACAAGTCATCATTTATGTCTCATACAGATTCACTTTAGTTACTCATTTCTGTCTTTAGTGGAGAGATTAGCTCGTTTTGGTAACGTTACAGTATAACAGTCACTTCATCAGTGTGGTCAGTCAAATATTGATTATATTGGATGAGTGTTTGATTTCACCTCACAGCTGATTTTACCAAAGGTAGAATTGCATGTCTGTGGTGTATATTTACTATGTTTTATTTTAATTTGTAGTTGTTTGTTTTTCTTTTTAATCAGAATATGGTTGTTGTAATTGTTGTTTATCAGTATCATAAGCAGTCGGCATTTGTGAGCAACACTACAGATCAAGTTTTGTAGCTTCGTGTTCATAACTGCTCATTGTGAATCCCACAGTCTTATTTTCTTATTTATTTCTGAAACAAAGGAGGCATTTTTCAATAAAACTACTGAAAATAAACCGTTTGCGTCATTTCTCTTGAAATTGAAGTTACATTAAATCGTCTTTCATTGTCACTGTGATGCGGCTAGTGTTTCATGTAGTAATATAATACAAATACATACAGTAATACTAGCAGAGGTTAGATTTCTGTTAGCCTCTACAGTGTCAGGGTGACATGCCAGCGATATCTGATCTCTCTTGCAGCATTTTTAGTTGAGATTTAAGACTTGTTGGTTCTGCTTTTGCTGTTTCTGGCCGTAGTTGGTAAACAGAGGTAAACAGTGGTGGAAATGGGCGAGATTCCCTGAGGAAACTCTAGCTGGAGACGTATTTTATATTGTAAGACACAGATGCAGAAAAACCCACAATATAAAATTTGCATAGCGTTTAGGGACTATGAACATTTTGAACTGGAACTTTGTCTCCTTTAAAATTCACTCCCTGGAATTGGTAGCTAGATTATGTAATGACGTGTTTTGATCGGATTAGGGCCAAATTCATCTGCTGCCCATTTTTAATCGTTGTGGTCAGCGTAAGACAAGAACTCCCTCTCATATTGCGAATATTAAATGCGTCCCGTGAGGAAGACAGATGAGAAGCTTCTGTTAGAGGCTTCACTGATTTATGGCCAAAACTGTTGCACAACTGCAGCCCGTATTGAATAGTGTTCAGACACACAAACATCTCCTGAGCATGTGTCCACGTTCAGCAGACAGTTTCAAGGAGCTGTTGACGGTCAGCAGTGCTGGTCTGGAATTTAATTTGTAAGGTATGAATGCAGATCTGCTGCAATGACAGTGTGACGTTCTCACACGAGCTCTCTGTCTTTGAAGTTTCTCCAGACGTGTCTTAAGAAGAATGCTTTGGTAGAAGGACGTGACCTTTAATGTCAGAATATAAAACACATGAGCAGAGTCTGCGCTTGGCGAACATTTGCAGTATTAAACAACACAATAAGAACATGAGGCAGAGAGAGTTTTCTTTTCACCCTATAGGACAAAGAGATCCATACCACCACGTTCTTAAAGAAGCAGTTTCCTATTATTGCTCTCCATCATATTGTTCCAAACTATCAGCAAATAATGACTTGCAACACACAAAGCTATCATATTTCTTCAGTTTACTGGAAATATATACGTTTATTGTCCTTCTGATTTTTGTAGCTTGACAGCTGCTGAGTTCTGAGTGAGAAAATGATCACAGAGTGAACTTGTTCTTAGCAGCTCATGTAGTAGCCAGACGTGTCTGTGCTGTGCCATTATAGATTAGATGCAGATATGATTAGATGCAAGTCACAGCCTCATCACAGCCTTCGGGTTTAATACAAACCAAAACCCAGAGGGGTACAGCAAAGGGAAAAAATCTGTTCTTTATAGGGTCTTTTCTTTGCTGTGCTAAAAACCTACATTGGTGAAAAAGCCAAACATGAGTTCATGGAAAGAATGGAAGATTTCTGGCAGCTACGATCATTTGCACAACAAAAGGGTGTCCGACCGCACCAGTTAGCTTCACTGTGTGCTTGTCTGCAGAAATTAATATTCCACACCCCTTACTGCTGTAGAAGAACTCATGCACAACACGGGCCCTCACCCAGAGTCGAGTGAAGGCGGTCGATATTTAGTGCTGTGCAGATATAACTGGATATATGACATCATCAGAGACAACTGTAAACCCAAAGTTGCACAATGTACAACAGGGAAAGTGTTGAACTGTGGAAAGCAACTTAAATAATTGCATTACGTCATGTCAAAGCTGCATGGTTAGTTAGCTGGTCTGCCATGCAGAAAATGTCAGAACTGATAGAACATGTTAAAATATACAAAAGGTCTCATCCATGTTGCCACTTATTCTGGCCAAGAAGCAGAATAAGTGTTAAGACAGAACAGCCACCTGACTGAAATATCGATGAAAAGTGAAAATGTTCAAAATGAAAGCGGTCAAGATGAAGGGAATATTTACACTGGATCACCTCATGCATTTATATTACAGTAAAGATGGACAGACATCAGATCCCTCGAACCACCTCAGTGACTCACACAAGTGTAAATGCATGTAACCAAACTTTAGCTCCGCCCATACTAAGCTGCGTCAGTTTTCTAACCACACAAAAATCACGGACGGAGCAGAAATGAAGTGTTGTCCTGTATTAGCCTCATCACAAAGGTGAACTCTGAGTCACATTTGCATCTAGTGTGAGAGCATTAAATCAGATTTATATCTGGTTTACAGACACATTTATAAGGCCAAGTGTAAATGGAATGTAAACGCATGTCTGAGAGGCGCATCAAATGCACTTGATTGGAAACAGCAGTTCCTTTCCAGATTCTCGTGCGAGTGGATTGTGCTGGTGGATGGCTGGAGTTGATCACAGCTATAATCTGCGGTAGACATTACAAAATGACATCTGCATTAAAATAGCACACAAATATAAAACAAACGCTGGGGTCAGCATATCTGTCTCACTGTGTTTATAAAATATGTTTGTTAAGTTGTTGTTTACAATGTGTTTTGCATATTATGTTGATCAAAATACTGCTGCGGAGGTTTTGAAAAGGACAAAATTGTGCCCACAAATGTGTGATGCCATGACTTCAGTAGCAGAACAGTGAGATGACATTTTAACATGCACTTATTTAAGAGTAACCGATCAGAGAAACTGCTCAGGGATCAGGACAATTGACTGATGTTTTCTCATGTTTTTATAATGTACTTACAGATGAATCATGAAACCGGCATCAGCACATTTAAAATCAACAGGAAATCAAATCCCACTCTGTTTACTTTCTCAGTACACATTTGTGGTCTTACTGTGTGTGTCATTCCACAGAAACAATGCTCGTCTTTATAATCACTGCTCAGAATGGAAGTCATTTCCTCTGAAATATAAATAAAAATAGAAACATAAAATAACTATTATTATTAATATTATAATTGTGTTGAGTTCCACTAGTGGTGCAGACATTATACAGTCAATTAGGACAGAAAATGTAAGTAAGGCGCATATAGTGAAGGTTTATAGGGCAAGACATTTGAAGCATTTTGTTAAAGCACTTATTTTATTGACATAGTACTGGAGTGGTGCTGCTCAGTCCCAGTAAACTGTGTCAGATCACGTCTGCACGTCTGCTGCGTCCGTCACAACCTCATGCTCAGATCCAAAGATCAGCAGACCTTCAAACAGCTGCCTGACTGAATAAGAAGCTGTGATGCTGTGATGGCAGTTCATTGTGCTTCTAGAGCAGCTGAAGATGTTTGCTGGAGCACGGTGGTCTATCCTCCAGTCTCAATGAAATCACTCTGGGCTCATTTCCTCTTCATCCTGTTTTGGACCTGCAGGAATTCTCCTCTGCCGTGTGTCAGAACATCTGGAATGTGTGAAAGCCATTAACGAAAACTCAAGCATATGAAAGATAATAAATTAACTTTTGATTTGGTGAGCAGTCTGCTTCCAGTCATCTAACCTTATATCAGTGACCTGTTGCGGTCACATATCTGTGGATAAAAATCCCATAGACTTACACTGGAGGAAGAACTTATATCTACAGACCAAATCTTGTTGTCACAATGCTGGCACATTGTGGTTCATTGCCAGGGTGTTGCTATGTGAAGGCTGCTATGTGGGATGTTCTTGGCCCGAGTCCAAACCCACCCATAAATCTCTGTAACATTCAGTATTTTAACCCACTGGCTGTTGGACTGTTGGGAATTTAATTATTGGAAGAAATAATTCACTAATTCTCACTCATATCTAAACACATGATTAACTGATTAGTGCAGCACTTTTCAAAAGCACTTATTAGATTAGCAGTTTGTCTTGAATATTCTCACATTTCTGGGTTTAATTTAGCAGTAATTATGGATAAATAATTATCTGAACCTCTCTTCATTAAAAATCTGCCCAAAGAGCATCTATTCAAGCTAATAAATGTGCTTTACTAAAGGCCCATAAACATAATCATGAATGTCATCAACTCATAAGTGTGAGTCACAGATTACTCATAAATCACAGATAATTACAGCAAAGATCATTATCAGTGCTGGACAGTAGCCTACAGCTGTGTCTCCTGCATACACAGACAACATCATTACCTCAGTGTAACCGGTGGCTTTAAAATACTTTTCATAGATAGAAACTCTGCCTCACATGAGACGTGTATGAGACTTACACTCGCCTCCAGAGGGGTTTGGCATTATTTAGCATATTGCTAAAGTAACAATGCAGTATTACAGTGATCAGAAACCTGACACAAACACTGAAATGATCTGTTTTTACATCTACATGTAGTGTTTTCACTCAGGTGACATCACAGACAATACCACGGCAGCTAGAGCAGTGAAACAGAAGAGGAATAAAAGCAGAGACGGGCAGGAAATGATGTTTATAAATATAAATGTGTTTTGATTAACTTTCAGTATTAAATTTATTGTCTAGGTAGTCGCCTCACGTGGTTCTGGACCAAAGCTAGTGCCTCTGTCTCCTTTAAATGGTTGGGATGAGAGATTATCCACCTCCCATATATAAATAAACAACTGCCCCATTCTGACTGAAGCAAGTGGCTCATAACAAGATCCATGTGCCTGTCTGGGTTAAAATAATACTGGAAAACAATGTCGTAAAAGCAAAAGACAGATTCAATTACTTGTCACTCCCCTTGAATGTCACTTAGTAATGTTTTTATTTATATGTTTACTCTTGTTTTATGAAGATATGTGCTTGACATCTTGCAGTTTGGCAGAGTCGTCGAGTGTGAGAACGAAGACTTCTTTGTAAATTCTCACAATCTGCTTGTGGTTTTGCTCCCTCAGTTTTTTTATTCTAGTGTATTTCTTTCATTTTTATGGAAGCAAGCATTGTTATTATTTGTGCTTTTTGATTATTATTATTAGCCACTTGGAATACCCTAGCAACACCACTCAAACCTTCAGCTATCAGAGCAACTCCTTAAAAACTGTTTATCGTTCTCAGCCATTCAAATGTCTCTGGCAAACACATAGCAACATGCTAAAGCTAACTCAAAACTCTTTATCAACCACTTAGCAATGCCTTGGCAACCACTCTGAACACCATAGCAACCCCCTAGTAATGTGCTAAGCCTACATATCATATTAAAGTAATATGTATTAAAGTAATAAACTCCCTGTGACTCCAGCGGCACTTTTTGCTCTTGATATAAATGACACCTCAATATGACTTGTGTCTAATAATGAACACCATTGAAAAAGATGTGCTCAGTGGTTTTAATTAAGTGGCACATGGAATAAAATATTCAATGAAATAAAGCATCAGGTGTTCCTCCGACACAGATCTGAGTGTCATCATCATGAACAGCTGACACAACGTTTAACAAACGGTATCCATGAAACGCTCTCTAATGGACTTTCCACCATCGTCTCAGTGGAATAATTCAGGGTTCAGCATGAAAACAGCCATCTGTCAAAAATAAACGGGGTCAATGTGATGATGTCATTCTGCTGTAATTAGACGCATATGCCACCAAAACTCCTGCTGGGCTTTTACTGCTGATTGCTGATCAATTGTATTTAAAGACGGACTGGAACAGCGAAAACATTTACTTTCATTCCAGGGTGATTATTCATGTTCCTCGAGCCCCTCAGATGGGGTCATTATCCTGCATTTATGCTCCTATTTTGACGGCTGGAGGTTTCCTCATGTATCGGCACAGCTGTGTGCAGGTGTATTATGGGAAGAGATTTCTCTCTGGACTTCATAATCCAATTTAATAAAACAAACTAGGTGTGTTTTTTCCACAAGTTCCACAACTTTAAAGGGAAAATTGTTCCCCTGTGATACTTCTGTCTTCTTACAAACTCATGAGGGTTCATTATTTCCACTGGTAATCATTAGGAGAGCAATTACAAAGGCCTCTGTCTCATTCAGAATCATGCAGCGGGTCTATGAGGACAAAGCAGTGAGCTGACAGACATTTTAGGGGCCATTTTGTTTCAGTAACAGGTTGTGATTAAGGGCTCTTGTGAACAGTCATGACTAAAGACTGCTGTCAAGTGCACAGAGCAATGTGCCTGTGTTCCAGTATGACCTTCTTTATTAAATGTTTACTGCACAAAATATCTTATTAATCGCATTTATTAGGTGGCATCATTTTAATATAAGTGTTTCCCAAACGTTTTAAAATGGCGTTTTACTCCTTTTTTATTTATTTTTTATTCCTCTTTTAAAAAAACAGGTATACAACGATACTTAACATCAGCACAGAACACAATACAGAACATAAACAAAAGTGGGGGATACATAAAACAAGTATACATCATGGAGGGTAAAACATTACAATTTACAAATAACATTTTTTAATATTCGAGATGTTTTTATACATTTCTTGTTTCTAGTAATTGAGATCAATGAGTCATAAAATATATTAAGGTCTTTACAGTCTTTGCAGCAGTTTTATTCTTCATGCTGGTGGAGAACATTCACAATCATACAGAGATGTGACGTGCAGTCATGTGTTCACAGCGCCGTTCATCTGTCACGAGCCTCTGACGCGAGCGGAGGTCGCGCGTCACGATCTCGCGGTGAGTCTCGCGGTGAGACGCGCTTCAGGAATCACAGGTGAGCTGCAGGTGTGACAGATAACGAGTACTAATAATAAAGAGATATAAAGAGAACGCTGTTATTTATCAACGATGGACATTGGACGCTTACGAAAGCACCGCAGAATATATATTGATTGACAAGTTCGATAGGGCTGTTCATTTTACACTGAAGTGTTGTTTGTAAGACTGTTGTAGAAGATACAGTCTGACATATGAACTGCTGGTATTTGCGGCTCCTGTACAGTTACCAATAAACTGAAATACTTAGACAGCTTAAGTTACCATCAAGCATCTACAGTAAAATCCATAAAACCAGATGAGTCTTTAAACATCTTGGTGATGGTGTTTGTAAACAGATTCTTCAGGCAGAGTCATTAGAGTCAAACCAGCAGACCAGACACGCTTGTAAAATGATGGTGTGTTTAAACACAACCCAGCCATGTTTCCAAATACAGTTTGGTGTGACTCTGTTCTCGATAGCTTTAATAAATCAGCAGTGGCTGTGGTCAGTAGTGAAGAAGTAAAGTTAAGTGGACTTCACTGCAGTAGCAGTGTTTAGTGTCGAGAGCTCGTGCACAGAGGAGTTATTCCTGCAGGTCTGTTGACTCTGGACAGGAAGTTATAGAAACTGTTGATTAATGACACAAGACATTTATTGTTTTATTGTGTTTTAAGAGTACACATACATAAATTGATATATTCAATTCAGTATTGGGCTTATTCACTCAGATTCACTGTGCAAGAATAATGTAAAGCTTTATGTATCTTTAGCTCTGAATGAGATTAGCATGATAAAGAACATCTGAGCTACAGTTAATAACAGGTCGGTTACATTAGACGATATGTTTTACCTGGAAAGTTGTCAGAGAGCTCCACATCCATAATGATGGTGCATCACATCTTCAGAAGACTCACATGCAACGATGCGATGTGTTCCTGTTATAGCTTTAGGTATTATGACGTTCCTGTCTGTACACAGTCTGATTTCTCTGAGTTTGCTGAAAACAGGTCATTTGCTCCATAATTTCACCAAGCTTGTAAAACACACAGATGGGTTTGAATCCCAGAGCATCACATACACATGGTACATCAGCACTGTAACCTGGAAACAAGACTGTAGTCACACTTTCCAGTACAGTCTCTGTGTGCAGTTTAATGATGTTTAACAGTAATGAAACGCATGCAATTATAAAGAAATGATGAATATTTCAACAGCCTGTAATTATACACAGTTATGTTAAACCTGTTGTAATTTATGAACTGTAATGTGGGAGACGTTAACACTGTAATGGAAGATATTACAGCTGTCATGAAGAATGTCAGATGCAATGAAAGACATCAATCGATGCTCAGGACCTCAGAATGAAGTGGCCTGGGACTGCTGCTCTGCACCACACCCCCAAATGCTGCAGCTTTTATTTATAACCATCAGATTTCTCTCTGCGTATAGATCCCCTGATCCCTGTGTGTTTCTGAGGAACCCTGAGAGTTTATGAAGTTAATCCATAAACACGCCGAACATTCAGATGTTTTCTGATGACGATTAACTGTTGTCTGGGACAGAGTGTTTTTTGCAAGGTCATTTTGATCCTGTCAAAACACTCTGAAATATTCCAGATACAAACACAAATCAAAGCATCACATTCTGTCTGGCTGAGGATGTGCAGAGCTGTATTTTAATATCAGATCTTCCAGAATCAGTTTCACTAATGCAGACGGTCCTCAAAGAATAAATGTGTGGACACGTTGATAGACGGTGAAATCTCAATCGTCTCCAGACTGTTAAAATAATAGTGTCGCATTGACTTCACTGACTGTTGTGCACAGCTTGAACAAAATATTCCGAAGGAAAAATGTTTTAGTTTTCAGAATGATTTTGTCCACGTCTGAAATCTTTCTGCTGGCAGAAGCAGCATCACAGACGGGAAAACGAAAGACTTGCTCCTCAATGATCCAGTAGTGTGTCACTGGTGGTTGCCATGGTGTTGAGGGAGTTACTGTGTGGTTGGCTGCTAAGGTCTCTGTGATTGAGGTTTGTTTTGCAGTGGTCAGAATGATACTGGCACTGCAGCTTGAAATATTATTTGATATTATGAAGGCACGAGTTGCATTATATTGATCTTATTATAGATTGACTGTGTATGTAAAGCGAGATGTTAAATTGTAACAGAGTTAGTGTGAATAAATACCAGCGCTAATGATCATCTGACATTCATCTGGAGTCAGAGAACAGAACATATCATCAGATTTCCATGAGGAATATTTTGTGCTGTGCTAACATAAACTGTCAATTCTAAAAAACAGCCTGTGACAAAATTTACAGGCAAAGTTTCCCAGAAAAAACATCAGAAAATAAACAGACTTCAGATTGATGAATCTGTCTCTGAAACATAAAATCTTCTGTCAGAGGTTTTCACAAGGTTGTTTTTGTGTTCACCACATACATGAATAGAAACGGTATTTCTTCTCAGATGCTCTTTGAATGATGTGAGGATTATGCAGGTCAGAGAAACAGATGAAAAAGGTCTTAAGTCACAATTATATTTCAAAATGATCTGAGAGTGTTTCACTCTCACACTCTCACACTTAAATATCGCTGTGAGCCCGTTTTCAGACAACCACCTCAAAGACAAATATTTGTTATTGTCATCATAAACTACAACATTCTGTCTTCTGAATCCATCTCGCTGAGAGAAAGCTGTGATACTGAGAGAAACGCTTTTAAAAGAGACGTATGTGTCATTCCTCTGAGGGGACATTGTTCCCCTCTCAGGAGTTTCTGTCTGTCATTGTGTTATAGTCATCCAGGTTGAAGTCTGTCATTAATCTTGTGTTTAGTGCTGCTGGCCACACATCATCTGCAGGTCTTTAGAGAGAAGGTTCTCAGCTTCTCATGATCAGCGCACAGACTGCAGGAGACAGAAGAGTGAAAAACAAGTGCAGTATGAGGTTCAACTCACAGTGAGCCGTGACAAGAAATTATAAAAGAAGCTTGTTTTTATTTAAAGATCACGTACATTATTATAATGAACTCACAAGCATTTCCAAAATGAATCTCAGTTATGATTGGAGGACTGGATGCCGGCCCACTTTCCACATGCTTACAGCAGACGGTTCCACATGGTCGAGGCCGTTCTATTTTTGCCCGATATTTGCCATCATACTGTCCAGCAGTACTCATGATGCTTCATTTGAATTCCACTCACCGCAGACCTGCAGCTCTCTTCTGGTCCTTACTGAGGAAAAACAGGTCAACACTGAGATGAGGCAGATGCTGTATTTGTAAAACCATATGGTGAAACTCATCTGTGTTTTTTACAGTGAAATAAACACTCCTGATTTCTCCATATAAGGGAAATTGAATCAGCAGCGAAAGATACACGTGCACAGAAGTTGCCATGCTTGCTTTGGTAAGACTATGTTGGTAACAGCATGTATGTGTGTGCTCGCTGGAGTGTTGTTGTGCTGCAGTAGTGACCTGCTGTTTGTAATCAGTTGTCAGTTAAGTTTCTAGTGCAGGACACTATTGTAGAGTGTTCCAAATCATTCATTCATGAGCTTCCATGATGTCTAAGATGCTGTTTTTTAAGGCAGATTACTGGGTTTTAGAAGAGAGCTAGTGTTTACTGTGTAGTTTGTCTACACTCCATTCAAACATGTGCACTGTCTCACTCACCCTAGATTTAAGGGTTTCCTGTCATTGTAACACATTGTCCCATGTGCTCTTCACTGTAAGATTGACTGTATTAAGTGAGTTACTGGCCATTTGTGATGGCGTGATGGCGTGATGGCGTGAGGTGTTTGTGCACAGTGTTTTATGGGCTTCATGCTGCTCTGAAAATGTTATCAGCTTCAAAAGAGCTGGTGAGTGTCTTGGTGGAGGATTCACTTCTATTCACAGATGATAAATAACCCTATCAGGTTCTGAGCGCTCCCACAGTGTAAACAGAAACATTCAGTATCAGCACTAAGAACATGTTTCCATCAGATCCTGTGAGTGACGCGAGCTTTTCTCTGGAGGCCTGCTGTCTACACTCAGGGCTTTGTGGGGATAAATTGTCTTGGCAGACTCAGAGATTTCTGCCTCCGTGAACCAGCGATCACCTCTGTCTATCGGTGGTGTTCTGCTGTCGGGAGAGAATTTCTGCATTCAGACAGTTTCTGTGGAGCATGTTTCCAATGCTGACACTAGCGGGAAAACCCGGGAAACTGCGTAGATAGAAACTGTCAAACGTCAGAACGACATTTAGATGTAACTCATAAACTGAGCACATTACCATGTGATCAGAGAGTGTGTTATGTAATCTGACGCACATTGGCATAAGACAGTATCAAACACTGTCAGTTCATAGATCTCGGATGATAAACGTGAATATAAGAAGCTTAAAGGAATGACAAATAGTTGATTATGTTTACTAAATAACATATATGTTGCTTGCCCGGGAAAAAGATTGCTCTGCCACAATGCTAAGATGCTGTGGTTGCTAAGGTGTTCTATATGGTTGGCAGGGTGTTCAGAGTAGTTTCCCCAAGCGCGCTTATCTACAGGCCAAATCAGATTTAAAGTAGAGAGGAAACGAACACAGAAATTCGCTGTGTGATGCTGCGTGACTTTCTCCTGAAGAGTTTAATGATGGAATTAGTTTGATGATGGAATTTTTATGTAGCTCTTTACAGTGGTGCAGGTGAGACTGTGCCAGACAGACAGCACAAATGAAAATCTGATGCAGTCAGTTATCTGTCTTCACTCAGTAAAATGTTCAGAGTTTTATAAAGGAGGATTGGCTTTAATTCATGTGTGTGCAGATGTAAAGAGCCATTAACAGACTTTATATGATCTTTATGTGATGGTCATTGAAAGAGTAAAAAGGTCTTTACACTCAAAATTATGTGCATTACACTAAATCACATGATGGTTCCAGAAGATTTTTCCACATAAAAATGTTCCTGTGCAACTTGAAAAGACTGTTTGCATTTTGAAAGGATACGGGCATCTGTTTAAAACAAGCTGTTTGTCATATTAGTATTTTTTCTGTTAGATAATCGTTTAGATTCATTGATTGATGAGAAGGGCTGGTCATAGTGTATGTGTATTGGTGAAGATCAGATCTCAGATCAGTGAAGAGTTTATTAAGTGTTCAGGTTTGAGTGTTGAGGAGGAGAGAGCCCACAGACCAGCAGCTGATGTTAATTAAGAACGTAAATGATCCCGAGTGCATGTGCCTCGGATCCAGAGTAAATCCACTGACGTTTTCCGCTCTCAGTATGATGTCAGTGGAAATGACCACCCTCATGATCTGTCTTTCTCACTGTATTCTGCTCAGTAAGTGATTTTGAGTTTTGTTTGTCACTCATTGTGATTTCACTGTGTAATATCACTGCTTTCCAATTTAACTGCTGCTGTTAGACCGTGAATTTGATGATCCTAATTTTATTGTAAGATTATTTTTCTCTGGTAACTAGAAAATGGTATAAAACTGCAGTTAACTGTGTCAAAGGGGTTATAAAAATAATCCCCTTTAAAAATTGGAACATTTTGGGTTTAATCCCATCCAAACACATTTGTAACACTCTGTGCTAGTAGATTAGTAAGATAATAGATGTTCTTTATAATAGAAGACTACAGCACTAAGACCACAGAAATATTTTCATCACATCTCAGTGTCCCCTAAAGGAATATTTAACTTAAATTCCACATGAATGCTGTTTATGTTTCAGTGGAGCACAACAGAAGAATGTTTGGATGCAGTTTTAAAATGACTTAAACACTGATACATTGACTGCAAATAATTCTAGCATATTTAGTGACTGATCCAGGTTCAGTTAGTTTGACAGCCGTTCTATCACAGACTATGTTTTGATATCTCACAGAAAGCTGCTGGAGTCAGCAAGTGATCAGGATAGAACCTGTAGAGTTAACTGCTCAAAAGTGACCACACTAACCGTTAACTAACCGTTAACTAACCGTTAACTAACCAGCCTTCAGAGCAGAAGAGTGGAACTAAAGGAAAAAGGTATTAGACATGTCATGTCTGTTAAACCAGTGTGTTTATACCAATGATAATCTTTAAAATCTTTATTTAATATCAGTGTAATTTATTCTTTTGTCGAGGCTGAAAGAGAATTCCATAAGATGACGCATTTCTGATGAAACACTGATGTCTGTTTGTGGGCGTTACTGTACATCCAGTCATTAATCCTCACATGACAGATCACTGTTAGGTCAACTGTTATGATCACTGTTATGTCAACAGACTGTTTCATTCAGAACGTTCATCATGAAATCTCCTGAGTTCTCATTCTTGAGTTATATTCTAGTTTTTCCCAGCATGCTCTTTTTCCTGAACTCTTATTACAGTGAAAAGACTTATAAAAATCTTTTAAAATTTCAATTTTCAATTTGATCAATTTTATAAAATAAAAGACTTCAAAATCTTTTAAGATTTCAATATGAAAATGAAAATGTATATTTTGATTGTTTGGTGTTTCACATGTGGGATGTGTGCCACTGACTCATCCTTTAGTAACAGTGAATGACTCTTCTCACATTGTGAACTAAAGGAAAGTGGGCACAAATATTGGTCAATACTGTGGCAGATTTTTGTGATTCAGATCTCAGCTCTCTCTCTCTCTCTCTCTCTCTCTCTCTTTGGTATGCATATATGTTATAAACTGCAGCTTGAATCCATAAGAAGCGCTGGAACATCTTGAAGATGTTTGGAATAGTATTGGTGGATTGGCAGTGACAGTGAGATGAGATCAGATCTTTCCATCAGACTTCATCAGACTTTCAACTCTCAACATACATGAGAACACATGAGGAACATTCAGAACAAACATGATGTTTGGGCTAGTTTACAATGACAACTGCTTTAACCGTATAATGGTTTATTGTACCAACTTTTTTCTCTTTTATAAAAAATAAAACAACGCGGGTTTGATGTAAACTCTTTATAGCGTTACACAACGCAGATTTTCCATCCTGAACTCTCAGTAAA
>JAZGTJ010012810.1:0-15547 GCA_036877575.1 Botia almorhae
CATATCTGAAGTCTTTTGATGTACACAATGACAATTTTCAGTTTTTAAAACCCAGTGGTCAACTGACTCTATTGTCGTATTTCAATATCTCTTTTCCACCCTCTCTCTTCCTCTCTCTCACTTTCCATCAGTTCATCTCTCTCTCTCTCCTCTGTGTTTAAGAATAGGACCTGCGGCCATTGTCTCTGTGTCAATCACACACACTCACACACATACCCAGGAGACACACAATTGACATTTGGCAGATTGCTGTGTGCAGGTGTGTGTGTACGTGTGAGAGTGTATGCGTGAGTTTTAGGTTATTAAGATAAGGCAGGGATGCCGTAGGTTCTTCATTAACATGTTAGGGGATCTCATCACCCTTCTCTCCCCTAGCACTGTGGCCGTAATTGGGTAAGGCTATTAGACACAGTGATCATGCGTGTGTATGATGGCAGGAGAGGATGAAGTGGAAGTCGGTGGGATGGAGTCTTAGTGTAAGTATGTGACATGCTTGTTGGTCTATGTTGTGTGTATATGTGTGCTTATGAGATGGGGCTATTAAGGCTGATAGCTAGACTTTAACAGTCCTGCTAAGCAGCAGGTAATAGGCTGTGTTTACAGAGAAAATAAGAGAGATTGATTTGAAGGGGCTGGTTTTAAGTGGACACCTTGGAGAGGTGACATTCAGGTTTAGTTTGTGATGTAGTGTCGCTTAGTTTCTGATTCGTAATTGCACAATACAATTAAAAACATATATAAAGATAAAACAGGTATAAAATACCAAAAATGTAATTGTTAATCATTTTAAATGTACTAAAATACTGTTTCAAAACACTTTTATTTACCTAACATTTTACACATTTTCCATCTTAAATATAAATTAATCTTTCCTTTAGTTTGTTGTTTTTTGATTTCCGCTTCTTTGAGATTTCTCTGGCTGCTAGTGCTGTGGACAAATTTAACACTGTCCAGTGCTAGCATTGTGATGCTAGTCTGCTTTCTTACAGGGACAGTGTGGTCCAAACACACTTTTCCAGTGTGATACAAACCTTGAGGTTATCTCATTGTTGGTTAATCTTGTAATTAAACAACACAAGAGAATTGCATTTTAATGACGCAATGTTTTCATTTTTTTTAATATTGCATATAATAATTCCCTATAGTTATTATTGCAAACTTCCTAAACTAAGTATTCATAGATAGATTATGTATTGTCACGAGACCCACGTACCACGTCCTTGCCACTTGTTTTCGTTAAAATAACGAAACACTGCCATCTAGTGGTTTATATAAGGTTGACACGCTCCCCTTACGTGGACGTAGTCAATTAAACTCGATTTTGTTAATAGCAACAGTACTGTGCAAAAGTCTTTAGATGGCTAAATATTACATGCTTTATAAAAATGATATTTGAAGATGTTTATTCTTCTATGTTGCTTTAGTGTGTCAGTAGAAAATACAGCATATATTATCAATTAACTTTATAAATTGCTATTCACTCTAACAATGAAGTGATTATAGCAACAGTCAAAAAAAGCTATGGTCAACATAGACATCACATAATATCTATATAATATATACATTCAATAAAATATAATATTACAATTAAATTAACATCTTAAAATATAAATATAATTTATTATGAAAAGCAAACAACATATGCTTAAAGATTTAAGATTAAAGTATGGCGCTCGTTTCGATGAGCAGCAGGACCTAATTTTGAGACCCAGCATCTGTTTTCTGTAGAAGCACCATGAAACGTCATACGCCAGCTGGTAGACATCGGTGTTCAGATTAGATTTGGACTTCAATTGCCTTTTTTACTTCTTAAAACAGGCCACTTATGTGTGGCTGCAGTTTATGACCACACGTAGTGCGATGTTATTGGAACGCAATACTGGCAATCTCTATTGATTGACGTGAGAGGCAAGGATACGGCGACAGAAAGGGGAAACCTATAGCGTGAAATCTCTATAAAGCCGTCCGACATATTATAAAAATGTCTAATAATGCATAATTAAAGAACAACTTCGTAAAGCAAAGCCAAAAATACCGGTAATATTTACAGAAGCACAGTAGCCGTACCAAACAGAATCACCTATCACTTACAAATCTCACCATGAGGGGTTTGGTTTGATCCTATTCATTACCGGCTATCCGACCCTCTTGCCTCAGCACCCCCTCCCCCGCAGACTGAACAAAGCGCTTTATCATGAAAGCGATTTAATTAGCTTTATTTTATTATATATTATCAGTCAAAACATCAGTATTGGAATGCGGAACCCAGACACTTCGCGTTTGCAATAACCATCATCGCATCAGCAGGTCTAACACGTTCAGTCATGTTTCTACAGCATCTGCTGCAGATATCTGTGCTGCTGGATCCGACACTGCGGCTAGCAATCTCAGCCAGCCCCACCGACGACAATGTACTGCGGGCTGGACACGGAGATCACGGCGAGCCGGGCCACGAAGAAACCCATAAGGATTCCTACAGCACCTTTGCCTCCGAATTCCTCGAATCCAGATACCTTTCAGACGAAGGTACGGGGGGAATAATAATGGGATGTCGTGGATGCAGATAAATGCTGTTTGTGTTTTGTTTTCTTGTGTATTTAAATGCGATTTTTAGAAGTACTGGTTTCTGGAATGTGATGCCTTCTTTCGGCCACATGCCTCTTAAGCAGTTAAGCTAATTGTCTGCAATAGTTTTGTAAGGATCTTATATTTCTGATACGTCTTGTTTATATTATGTATTTGTTTGGACAAGCGTATTGCTCCAAAATCAGCACCTTGGTCAGCACCCGGCAAGCCCGTGCAACTCACACCTGGTTCCCCCCAGACCCCCACAACCTTGTGACTAACAATGTTGTGATTTTATTTAGCAAATTTTAGTATAAGTATGAAAATACTCTAAATACATCTTCTGCTGTGTAAATATAACGGTATGGTTAAGAATCGAATAGAATTAAAACTTGTATTGCCACTTGTATGGTTCGGCCTATGGAAATGATTGTAGGTACAGCATACATGGGCCTGGGTGTGACTGTGCAAATATGTAAATATAAAATACTATGTGCAATAGTAGAACAGAGTAGAATAGAGAACAGAGATACGATAAACATGTAACAATACAATATGCAAATAATATAATACATAATACAGTACAAAATACAATACACAAAATTCAACAATACATAAATTGTAATATGTAATACAGTACTGACAGATTGCAGATGGGGGACATGTGAGGCGCTTGGTAAAGTCTAAACCATTCAAATGTTACAAGTTTATTCCTACAGAAAGTTTAAAACAATTAAAGTTGTCTTAAAGAACTATACAGTTCATATAACAGGAAACATCAATTCATACATTGGCTGACACTTTATCATTGACCTAAAGTCTTATAAATTCAAGTGTAAAATAATATGTACGTATAGCCTATAGATGGTAATCAAGCAACATTATTTGTAACTCCAGCTTGTGCAGTTATTTTCTGCCGTTTGACAGATCAAAATAGAAATTTAAAATATTATAGCAGGTGTTTAATGCGACGGAGTGTTACTGATATGCAGCAGTACACATACCTAAAAGCGGTGTGGTTACTGTAAGAGTCTTTGCCGAACAACTTGATCAGCTGCTGGAACGTGCTGGCATGTTTTGGATGGTTCAGACGCCCCCTAAGGGACGCCTCCCTTATTTGTGTTAATAAGACACTGTTGTCTGATGTCGCATAGGTTACCCGTTCCCAACCGCTCCCCCTGTGGACCCATTTGCCCGCATCAAAGTGAGCGACTGCGGAATAACCAAAGGATGCATCAGGTGAGCCCGTGGAATAAAGGTTAAAATTAGCCTGTGGACTATCATGGTGTTGAATGCAGTGTTGCTTAGCATGCTATAATGATGCAGTATGAAGCTGCAGTCTGTCGTGCTTTACAGCACACTCGAGTGTTAATAACGTCAGTTAGATCAGTCAAGCTGATGCTGTCCAGTGGAAAATTTTGCAACATGAAATAAACACACACGGCATAAAGACTTTTATTATTATTATTATTGTACTGGGTCACTGGCAATTGTGTAGATGGTTATTCTAGAATAAATTGTCCACATTGTATGCATGCTTCACTTTGTTTGTCTTTCTCTTAATCTTCTTGTGGACTTAGATATGGGAAGCCAGGCTGCGATGCAGAGACCTGTGAGTACTTCCTGAGTTACAGGCGCATCGGCACAGATGTAGAGTTTGAGATGAGCGCGGACACGGATGGCTGGGTCGCCGTTGGTTTCTCCTCCGACAAAAAAATGGTAAAGAAAGAGGGAGTGAATATATGCTGTGTATGTTTTTAATGACTAACAAACACACGATGATACTCTTGTTGCAGGGTGGTGATGATGTCATGGGCTGTGTTCACGATGATAATGGACGTGTACGGATCCATCATTTCTATAACGTGGGCCAGTGGGCCAAAGAGATCAAACGCAACCCAGCACGGGACGAGGAGGGCATGTTTGAAAACAACCGCGTCACCTGTCGCTTCAAGCGTCCTCTTCATGTGTCACGCGAGGAGACACTGGTCGACCTGCACCTTAGTTGGTACTATCTGTTTGCCTGGGGACCTGCCATACAAGGTCAGTGTGTGTACATACTGTATACTGTATGTAACCTGTGGGTGCAATGCATGTTAATACCGCTCTGTTCCAAAACATAGTGAAGTACCTGTTTTTTTGTGATCAATAAATTTAAGTTAATTTCTAATCAACATTTATTTGGTCTTGCCCGCCACCTTGAATGAATTTTTCAATGAGCTTGTTGCAATGCATTCTGGGATTGCCTTTACAAGTGTAGATGTCATGCTGCTATAAAATTTGGCCAGAAGACAGTATCCTAAAAGGCAGATTATTAAGCTTCCTAGCCTTTGTGTCATCAGCACATCCACCTTGCCTTTCAATTTTACCTTAATAGGCAGCTCACTATGTTTTGGTGCACTGCAAAATGGCCTTATCATTTTAACATAATTTATAGCTCCATTGCTGCCTACTTTATACAGATTATGTTCTTCTCTCACTATCTCAGGTTCCATCACACGGCATGACAATGACTCACCTCCAGTGTCTGATCGTATGATTAGCATCTATAAATACGAGGACATTTTCATGCCTGCCACAGCCTATCAGACTTTCTCCTCTCCCTTTTGCCTCCTCCTCATCGTTGCTCTTACCTTCTACCTGCTGATGGGCACACCATAACCACTACAACCAGTCAGCACATCATGAGAGAACGACTACATCTGACCACGGAGCCACTATATTAGCACAACTGTGTGCCAACTTAACAGTATTAAAAATAGGCAGCAATAAACACAGAGAACACAGATTTTGATTTCACAACATCCTCAACCTATAAACACTTTGATAAGTATTTATTATTAATATTTAGTTGTTTCAAGTAATATATGTTGATTCTCATTCAGCAGAGAGGGAGGGTCTGTGGCACATTTTAATACATTTTATTTTGGTACAATAATTGGGTAGTCACGAATAGTACTTTATGCTATTGTAGGTACTACTGTACCTTTCCTACAGTATTTGAAATGATCTGAGCCGACACTATTGTTATTAAGAATGCTTACAATGTCACATGACACACTACACCCCACTGTAGAAAATTATTTACAGTGAACTGAACTGATTTGACCTATTAAACTGACATGCTATTTACAGTAGATGTATTAGAAATATGCATCACCAGATTTTTCCGTTATTTTCCCCATTATAGTTCTGATTAACTTTAAGGCTGTGAATTTCAGACAGAACCTTTCACTGATTATTAATGCCTGTGATTGACTGTACAGAGTGCATAACTGACCTGCTGCTCAACAGCACGGACACGCACATAGTATTCATAAAACATCACTGCCTTCCATTTAGAATGTATTTATAACAGCATTGCCAGCTCAGTATCTCATGATGCACGCCAACCAATCAGCCTCATCTGAGCCATTTAAACTCATTTAAACCAGCGTTTCCTTCCAATGGAAGAGAACCAGTTCAGTCACCTGGGCTACATACCAAGGGATTAAAGACATAGTGCTTAGTGCTGACTGTATAGAAAGTTCTGGATCTTCACAATTCATTCTAGCTAGTTTCTGAATCCTAAACACCCTATGAAAATGTCTTGTATAACAGATTGATGCTTGGTGTGTAAGAATGTTTGAGAAAGATTTTTACTTTTTTTGTCATAAATGCATTTTTATAGAGACATGAAACCTATATATGAGAAATTATACAAGTTATGTAATGTAGCGTTCCTAGTGAATGCAGGCATTGTGTACTAATGGCTAAAAAAATATGTTTTTAGGTTTGTTATTGTTATATTTTAAATATGTTATATTTTCACATTATGACATTCATATTATGACAGTATTAGAGGATGTGAAATAAGAGTCTATGGTAAAGAACACTGAGCCATACGTATTTTACTAATACAAGCTATTCCTACGTCGTTAGCAGCTTATATACATGCAGTTTACTGTCTTACCCAAACTAAAACGACTAGATAAAACGACTGTGTTTGATAAAATTGATTGACCTAAACATCATTAAACAAACTCACTGCAGTTTTTAATAAAGCTATAAATAACACCTTAATAGCGTCATTGGAAAATTGTTTCCTTTGCCTGGACAAAATGACAACATTCTTGCTAAGATGTAAACCGGAGTTGCTTGACGCGTGAGTGTCACTTGACTTAGTCGCGCCTTGAAAAACAAACCCAATTAAGATACTAGTACATAATGTTAGCTGCTCAAGGGGCACATTCACAGGCAACCCGCGTTCCTTGAATGGTTATGTGCAACGATTATAACCTTGCCTACATTTCCCAGACTGCTTTCCACACATGACGTCACTGTTTGCCCAGCCCGTAGTTCCTTATGTGGCGGGCGGATCCTGTGGACTGAAGCGCAGGTAACCATGACAGACACAGAGGACCCGGGTCCAGGCGCGGCCACTGAGCCGGACACCCCGTGTACAACCCGGCCACGCTACGTCTCCTTTAGCGAGACAGTACAGCCAGCGGTCGGGATGGTGAGCCAACTACTGAGCCAGCAGACGTCCCTGAAGTTTGATAAAAATATCAAACAGGCCTTCTACAACACGGGAGCGATGATCTTCGTGGCGATCTGCTGCGGAGCGTCTGTGTTGGTCTACTTCATTCTGGAAGCTTTCCTGCGACCCCTGCTGTGGGCGGTGCTGTGCGGCACCTTTCTGCACCCGTTCAAGTACTCGCTCGCCCGGCTTGGCCGTTCATGGCTCGGCGGTCTGCAGGACAGCGGCACGCCGATAGTGGTGGGGACCCTGCTGGTACCCGTATGGTGTGTAAACCACGGGGTTGAGGCGCTGGGCGAACTGGTTATAAATAGGTTAAATGTCCTGCTGGCAATCGGGGCAGGTGGACCGCTGCTTTATTTTTTATATTTGTTCTGGAGCGTTATTGGCATGGAGGTGATCCTCAGCCATGTCTGTACCATCATCTGTTTCGGCCTGGATTGCTTCAGCGCTGTGTGGGTGAGTAACACGTGAAGAAAACAGACACGCCTCCTGTCAGACAATGAACAGGTGGAAGTGGTCGTGGGGTGTGTCACATTCTGTCTGTGGCTCTTTCATACCAGAGACAGCTTCCGACAGCCTTCCTAGCTTAAAACAGCTAAGGGGCTTGTCAGACGTAGTACAGAGTCTCCGTACGTTTCATGAATGAGAATTTTACCACAACTCGGTTTGTAAACATTTCTTGGGCAGTCTAGGTATGTTGAATTCAGAGTGAGAATCGGAGAAGGACATCCCTGATCTAAAAATACGGGCTTAAGGTTACACAACCAAGATGATGGTCTTCTAAAACATATTACAAGTTCTTATAAACATTCCAAGACCCAAGTTTCCACCCGACCTTTAATAATGTAATGTTCTCACTTTTCAATTTGTAAATTTAACTTGTGTTCACATGCAGCCCAAGTTAATGTCACTGCAGAGCTAAATGTAATTCTGTTCATGTGATGTTCATGTGATGTCTGCTTATAGTCCCAAATGTAATTTCCAATTGAAACGTGTTGTTAAAACCTGTCCTGTTATGACAGTGGAACTGGCCTCTTGACTTCTTTAGAATGAATAAAAGGCTGTTCTGATACCCCCACCCTGACAGAGGTGCATGTATGGGGTCTCACAAAGACCTACCCCCCTCACAAAGACCTACAGTGTTCCTGTAGCTCAGTTGGTAGAGCATTGCGCTAGCAATGCAAAGGCCGTGGGTTCGATTGTAACTTGAATGAACTGTAAATCGCTTTCGATAAAAGCGTCTGCCAAATGCGTAAATGTAAATAAATAGATCAGTGACAGATGTTTGGTTTAGACCCAGTACTGTAGCTTACATATTCTCCCTCTTTCTCAGGTCGGGACAGTTGTTGTGGGCTATGTATTAGCTGTGGCGTTTAAATGGACGCCTGGCACGGAAGGTTACCTGCGCATTATGTCTGTGCCTGTATGGACTGTTCTTATCTTCTACTTGGGTAAGATCTGAATGTCTTGAAGGTGCGACAAATTCTGTCTGGAATTTCATTTAAGTATAAGTGAAAACTAAAAGGAAACGCATCACTTATCAGTTAGCATACATTAGCTGTGTCATACAGTCAGGGTTCTTGTTTAAGAGGTGTGGCCTAGGCTTAAAGCTTAGATCAAAGGTCAGAGAGATGTGTAATGTATGTAATTTTTTTGGAAGATAATCCTTATTAAGTAATAGTAATCCTCAAGTAAGTTTCACAAGAGGTTGTTCAAGCTTTGCCTGACGTCAATATAAATGCAACAAAGAGACTTTACAACCAATAACTAAATATTAATCTCTCTAAATTTACAACATGAATACTGTTGCGTTGTGTAACATGCACACCTGTATACCTGTGCACTCTCATGCCAGTTAATGTGTTACCTCTTGTGATGTGTGAGAATTACTTATCACCTGTGACATGTATGCATGTGTCACATTTACAGTTCAACAATGTGACCTTTTTATATTTAGTTTGTGGACAATATGCACCTGACTTTCATAGTAGCTTTTCATAGTAGTAGTTTTTCACATAATTGACCTACAGTTTCAACAATGAAGGATTGGTCAGAATTCTTGCTTACTCTTACCTCTCCAGTGTCTCTGACTGGGTCATGGCGTGTGCCTGTGTTTGCGGTGGTGGTCTTATTGCTAATAGTGGGCTCGCAGGAGAAGCCTGCTGTTCCAGGGAAAGGTAACACAATCTAAACCTGTGTTCTGAATATCTTCTGCCTTTTAGATGCCTCTAAATGCCCCTTTGCCCCACCTATGTTTTCTGTTCTCTCTCTATAGGTCAACTGTCAGGTCAGGTGCTGTCTTTTGCTGCTAATACAATCTTCATGGCTATTTCCTGCAGTAATGTCAGCCATCCGGAGACTATGCAGGAAGAGAAGAATACCACAGAACAATCCAAAGGTGTTGACAACAGTTTGACTGATGTTGATGTTAATGTTTAAAATTATGACTAGGCCCAGACTAACTTTTTTGATATATTTATATTTTTTTCCACTGATTTAGGGGAAAGTTTGTGACATGGGTTTAAACACAAAAGAATGGATGGATTTGTACAGTTGTATGAATGAAAGGCTTTCAAAGGTGGTCGTGTGGACCTGATTATGACTGACTCACAAAATCAGATATAATTTTTATTCACCAATAAGCAGATAWTATGAGATTACGACTCGCACTATTTAAGTGGAATACTTAGTAAAGTGAATTTTTTTCTTCAATCACAGATCCGGGGGTCTTCAGCATTCCATGTTCCCGGCGTCGCAGCAGGCTGGAATTTAGAGGTCTCCATCCCAAAGAGAAAACCAGTGATATCTACTTCGTGCTGCTTGTTTGGGCTATAGTGCTGGTGCAGATCTGGCTCAACCTCTGGATCTTACAATTACTGCCGATCCCTGTTGCTGGTAAATAGTGTGTGATAGAAAATGTGTTTGTGGTGCTTTGTTCTGATCTGAGATCAGCAGTGTGAAGGTACTGTAAACATTTTTCATGAACAATGTATGTTAGAGAATGTGTTTGTGGTGCTTTATTCTGATCTGAGATCAGGAGTGTGAAGGTAGTGTGAACGTTTTCATGAACAGTGAACTTGTGAGCCCAACTGAATGGGCCTGAACACTGAGCCCAACTGAATGGACCTTTGTATGTTCTATTTTCTAGTTTGGGTCCTGAAGAAGATGGTTGTTCATTTTGGGCTAAAGGATTTCGCGGGACGGACTCTGGTGAATTGGTGGGCTTTCCTTGAGAAGTTTGTTAAAGACAGACGGGAGGCTCTGCTGCCTGGACCAATCAAAGGCCTAGCTCAGTTTTTGCTCCGGGTGGACACTAAGGTAATGCCTTATATGGGCACACTCACACAAAACCATTTGCCTTTCTCCTCACCGACTCTCCTTCACAGCATTTGCTGGTCTGCTGGTAGTTGTCACCATATGTGCACAGTTATTTTTGGACATGACAGAGATGTGTGATTACAAAGAGGAACTGAAAGTAGTTGTGGCCTGCTACTAATTCTCTTTTTATTTCACAGTGAAGATGGAAAATATCTGTAAATAATAGAGAGCAAAGGTTAAATATAGAAGCTGGCCATTAAAACTATGACCAAATGGATGCTTTTATTCATATTTATTCATATTGTGATTTCTGCGTACCTTAAAAGATAGGCACAAACTTTTCCACACATAATTCAACAGATCCAATGTTCACTGTTTGTTATGTTCAGTAAAATTGAATTTTTTTTCTCAACTATTTAATATACTTCAAAATTCATTTCATTTTATTAACTGAGTCATGGTAACTCTTGGCCATTACATCTGGGGATTTCCTGTTCCTCAAACAACCTCAGTTTTGAGGTATGACATGAGGAAGTCACCGTCCTTCTAGAATGTGTGTAGTTTCATATTCGTATTCATTCACTTACTCATAATTTTACCTGTCTGACACAAATGGAAACCCCCTGTTGCCGTCAAGCTAAATGTAACCCTAAACCTCTTTAGAATTACCCCACTCCCCCTGACCAAATTACAGGCCTGTTGTGAGGGAGGACAACCATAAATGAGCCCTGTGGGCCACTAAGCTTGTCAGGTGTATATTTCACTCATTGGAGCTGGAGACCTGACGCCCACCTTTTAAAATCACGTCCCAGGCCTCATTTCATGAACACGTAGGCAAATACTGTATAGTGCTGTGTTGTTATATATCATCTATATATAACACCATCATATATATATCTGCTATTTGATTTGTATTCTATCATTGTTTAGCAGTAGTGAGTTACTTATGTCAAGATCTCAAATGTATCAGTGCTGAACACACACCTGACAAAAATATTTGTTTTTATCAGCCTGAGATCTTTTTCCCAAATAATTAATTAGTCAAGTTTTCTGGTAGATCCCTGTGAAGTTCACCACATCACAACTTCCTGTGAATCTTGTCCTGTAGTTCCACTGTCCGGTCCTTTCCTGTTCTCTGTTACTGCCTTGAAACTATGTTGATGTTTGCTGCCTTCCTGCATTCTGATTGGTTGTTTCTAATAACCGTTTGTCTCTCTGTCTTCCTCCTCAAAGCTCTGGCATTGGCTTAACCAGCAGGTAATTCAGTTGCAATAGCCTAAAAGAGAGAGAGAGTGAGAAGGAAAGAAAGAATAAAGGGGTAGAGAATGAAAGACTGACAGCGTGCGCTCCCATTAGAATCTTGGAGTGATGTTTCCCCCTTCACTGTGTCACACCCCCTCCATCTCTGAGTTTCTGCTTAGCTCACTGGCTTATGGCTGTTCCTGCAGTGCTCTCAGTGTGTGTGCTGCTCCTGCTGTGGAAGGGAGCGTGTGCCTCTGAATGCGATTGACAGTTAGTACATCAGTATATCAGAAAAAGCTCAAGAAAACCCAGAGAGACCGACTCTTCCACAGCTGTAGATGTGTGAGGGGCTGGCTGGCTTCAGAGTGTGTGTCGTTCATGTAGGGGGGGAACAGACAGAGGGGATGGACAGGCTGGGCAGACGGATGCTTTGGTCTGGTGGGATCAAAGCATCTGGTATAGTTGGGTATTGCAGGTGTGGGTGTGGTACATAGTTATCTCCTGTTTGATCAGGGTTAGACACATACGCTCTGTTCCAAAGCTTAGTGAGCTGCCTGGTAACCTGCTGCCTACCTAGACAGTTGCCTTCTAAGGCAGCATCCTGACCGTCACGGAACCTCATAAGAACTATGTTTAAGAAATCTAAATGTTTGGACAAAAGAAGGTAACTTAGTAGGCAGCATAGTAAGGATACCTAGGTTTTGGAACAGTTGTTCAGATGTTGTGTTGTTATGAGGCTGCCTGCCTAGGGCAGTCTGTACATGTAAAAACATTATAAAAGGAAAATTTACCTCAATACTGATTGTGTTAAAATGGACAAAAGCTTGTTTCTGAAAGAGTGATCAATTCCAGAGAATTCCAGAGAAATCAATCTGATTAATCGCAGATTGATTTCTTGATTCTATTGTTTCATTGTTAATGTATCTATGTAGCATCTCCTTCCTGTATCAGATTATCAGAGCCTAACTGTGGCTCAACAAGGAACAGATGGAGTGCAGTCTTATATTTTTTAACAGTTTTACCTTTGCTTTATAGTTTGGGGGAAGAAGTGATGCTTTTTTATTAATTTACTTTTGAATAGTTCAGAGTGTAATTCTCTACTAATCCATCTTCAGCATTACCATGTTTGTGTGTGACCTAGCATTTAGCCCTAACTAGTCGAGGGAACAGAATTAGACATGCAAGTGCCGCCAACAGAAGCTGAGTGCACAGAGAAACTGAGTCCACCTGCCAAAAACAGAAATATGCCCACCACCTCCATTCCTTCACTCCTCCCCGACTATATGATCAGCAGTTGTTAGCTTTGCTTTATAGCATTTTAAAGTGGAAAAGAGCAGCATGATTTTGGCTCCTGACGTTTTTGAACCTTTTAGTTCATGTCTATATTATAACTAAATAAATAGCCTGTTTAGCCTGTTCCTCGCACCTTTGCACAGCTAACAGGGAATGTTCTCAGGATGTTGGCTAACATTCCCCAAAGGTTCTCTCAAACCTTTATAGTTATAGAACTTTTTTTAATATTTAATGTTATATATCACATTAAAAATTTTATTTTTAAGTTGTTAGTGGAACTTTTTAAAAACAATACAGAATTTTAAAAGTTTGAATAAAGTTCTTATAATAAAGCAATAATATAAATACAGTGTTTAAAAAATTTGAACGTAACTGACATAATATAACATATTTAATGTTTTTGTTACTTAATGGAAACTGTAGGGAGACGTTCTTAGAACATAATTTTGTGAGCTGGGTGAATGGCATCAGAGAACTTTAATGAGAATTTGATGGTGGTGTTGTGTTCCACAATACAATAGTGTATAAAAAAATACTACTGTAAAAGTTACTAAACCCCTTTCAGTAAAAGGTTTTCAGGAACTACAAGTGCAGCCATGTTCCTCCAGTTTGGCAGAGGGAAGCAGGTTTCTGTGGTGACACACTTGCGTGAATGATCACATTTGTCATATGCAAACTAATCTGTGTTTCTCTCTTTCTCTTTGTAGATGATAGTGTGGTTGGAACATTCCTTGGATAAGCTGATCAGTATATTTATCATCTTCTTGCTGGTAACTGGCACACTGCTCATGGCCCTGCTGCTCACAGCTATGGTACAACATTACAACTCACTGTCCTTGTGCTGATCATTCCACTGCGTGACGGACGTGATCCGCTTACCGATTGTGTTTGTGTTTATAGGTGCATCATGAAAGTGTTCATATCATAGAGGTCACCAGTAACCTGATCAATGAGACTGTTTCCAACCACCCTGAATGGGCCAAGTGAGTTGAAACACACATGTAACATTCGCAGAGAGTTAGGAATCATCTGTGGACATTTGATATGAATGTTCCAGAAGGTGCTCATGTGTCAAAATGTTGCATAAAAGAACTGTGTGTGTTTGTGTGTGTGTACTGTTGGTATTTACTATACCAGTAGTTTAGTAATACCAGTATATTTTGACCTTGTGGAGACATTTTTAGGTCTTCATGAAGAAACCAGTTTTTGAAGAAACTTAAAGAAATAAGATTCCGTAAATCATACAAAATTATCTATTTTGAAAATCTATACGATTATGAAATTTTATTTAAATGTCAAGTCCCATTAAACATGAAAATGAAACGTGTGTGTGTGTGTGTGTGTGTGTGTGTGTGTGTGTGTGTGTGTGTNCCAGAGGCCCAGGTTGTTCAGAAGGCATTAAACTCTGCAGCCACAAATGTTTACCAGCATGGGAGAGAGTGGATCACACTGAAGGTCAGAGGAAGTCAGGCTGTTTGAATGTGCTGTGCACACACTTTATGATGATGTTATTGATTCATATCATTTGTCTCCGCCCACATAGTTTTTGTCAGCAGAAAAGTTATGAAGATAAAACATTGCTCTAGAGTGAAGTGCACTTTTGAATTGTGTGTGTGTGTGTGTGTATTTATAGCTTCATAAGATATTAGGGGATAAAGTAAACAACACAGCTGTGATTGAGAAACAGGTTCTGGAGCTCTGGGATCGTCTTTATCATTCCTGGTTTGTAAAGGTAATACGAATTCCTGCATTTCTATAAGACTCTTAATCAGATTGCTGGTTTTGGATTACAGCACATATGTTGTGTTGTAGAATATGACTCACACCGGACGGAACCGTGGACACAAGCATATACACAGGCAGAGCAGCTGGCTGGGGGACATCCTGGACTGGCAGGACATCGCCTCCTTCGTACAGGAGAACATTGAAACGCTGCTGTCGGTCAGTGAGTGTGTGCCTGTGTTAGCTGGCTGGGAGTCTTTCGTTGACAGATTGATTAATATCTGTCCTTTGCGGTAGATATTGGAGTCTTTGTGGGTGGTGATGAGTCGAAACGTTGGCTTGCTGATATCCACGACAACCACACTGCTTACCGTACTGTTCCACAGCGGTACCGCACTGCTCAACTTTGCACTCTCTCTGGTAACTCACACTCACGCTGGGTTTTTATGTTTAATGGGGACATTCCAAAGACTTAATGGTTTTTATACTCTACAAACTGTATGATCTCGTCCCTAACCCTCACAGAAACCTTTCAAAATAGATTCTGTATGATTTATAAGCTTGTTTCCTCATGGGGATCGCAAAAATGCACTGGTATTACTATACTTATGGGTCATAACATAGTGAATACCAGGACCACACACACACACACACACACACACACACACAATCAGGATGAATGTTTAGGTGTGATTTTAAATTTAAAAAGTTCTCTGGATATATAGGTGATATTCTTGACCACACTGTTCTATCTGCTGAGCTCCAGTGGTGAATACTATAAACCTGTGAAGTGGGTCATCAGTCTCACCCCTCTCTCCCAACCTGGACCCTCTTCAAATATCATCGGCCAGTCTGTGGAGGAGGCCATCAGGTACGAGTTCACAT
>JAZGTJ010012811.1:0-15547 GCA_036877575.1 Botia almorhae
GGATGAAATGAGGATTCCACTGTAGCAGAATAATTCCTCAGGGCTGCTATGAATTCAGTTTGTGACTGTAGGTCGTGTTCGGATTTTAAGTGAGGTTAAGTGCATTCTGTTTGCCCTCCAGCCCATGATGGACCGGAACAAAGCCGATGAACTTCTCACACTGCAGTGTGCTTTTATTGATTTCATCTGTTCTTTTGTGTACGAGTTGAGGTTCTGCATTTAGTAAACAAAACCACAAACGAGACTCCATTGATCTGCTCTTTTATATGTCCATCAGGAAACGGATAGCAACCCATCAGCACTGATCTTCATCAGATCTGTCTGTTTGTACTGTCACTGATACGGAACATCAGAATACAGGTCTGGTCTGCAGAAGCACAGAGGCTGTCTAACTACAGAGCTGCCAAATCAGATACTAACTCTCATCTGTATGACTAACAGCTCTAACACTTCATACTTCATATACATTAATTCATGAGGGTATGAGACCAGAATGACATCATCTACATTTCATTTATATATATATTCATTTCTATTTCTATATTCTTAAATTATATAGAAATATATCACCTTTATATAGAACTTTATATAATACAGATTGTTTTAAAGCAGATATACAGTAGTATTACAGTATATCTGTACAGTATACAGTACAGTAGTAAGTTAAATAATGATGAAAGGTCTGTTTAAAGGAAAGCTAACAAACTTTGTTGTGTTTTGTAGAATAAATATTTAAGTGAGACAGAGTTGGACAATAATAATAAATATTAATAATTATAAATGTTGGGCAATGTATGTACTCAGTGCTCATATTGTGTTTTTTGTGTAGCAGAAGCACATGTGAATCGACATTACCTTCATCCAACGATATAAAAACCCGATATATTTCTGGGCCTTATTTTAGACCTTGGTCGTACTAGTTCACTAAAACGGTCATTTTGTTTATTAGTAAACGCCAGCTGTTAAACACGTAATCAGGGTCATTTCTGAACCTTTACAGAACTCTGCTTACATTATGTGCTGTATATGAGAGTGTATGCGTATGCTTTTGGACCACAAAGTCCACATGACATCTTTGTTATTTGTATAGATGGCAATGTAGACAACCTTAAAATGATTACACAAGAAATTGTTGAGCCTGTCATAGGCGCATTGGCCGCACATCAACAAACTATGATGTCATTACATTTGCCTCATTCCCACAGCAGAGGGGTGGAGTCTGGAAACCAAAGCGAAAGCTAAAAATGAGCAGTCTGACGTGACAGCAGATAAACATGCCTCAGATAAACACGCATCCCGCACGCAGGGAATGAACATTCTGACAAAGCAGCAGAGCAGTAAAGTACCACCAGCCCTCCAAACAGCTGCATTAACATTCAGTGTGTTCTGCATGCTGCATACCTTCAGCAGAACGAACCACCGTCATTTGTTAATGATTATAAAAATCACAGGCATTCTGCATGGATGCCACAGAATGTGATTTGTCTGAAATTTCAATGCAGCAACCAATCAGCTTCCAGTTGAGCTATTCTGTTTATACAATATGTAATGTGCAGTTTTATAGTTACTGGGTTCTGCAAAACGTTTTTTAATATGCTCAAATCTGCTATTCAGCACGACTCTCAAAACTGAACGCAGCAGAAGGCATCACTGCAGACTGCTGCAGCATGCATGCATGCATGCATGGTATATGTTCTGTGCATGAAAATACAGAGCAGTTTAATTCAATTCGACTTTATTTTCTTGAGGCAAAACAATGACCTTTACAGTATATGAGGATCAGCTTCTACAGTTTAATAATGTAAACAATCTCCAAAGAGAAACGTGTTCAGTTTCAAAGAAAGCAATTATCTGCTGTTTTAAAATTATTTACATGAATTAAAATATAATTTAGAACATCAAAGAATTTCCACTATATAGACAATTTGATCTATTAAACTAGATTTTAACAATTTAAAAATACTGAAATGCATTTGTCTCTACATTCTTGTATGAAATCACACCATACCACAAAAAGAAAAACCCAACACCGTTTAAAAGACATCCAAACTAAGTGTCATATAAATAAACTCAAAATGCAAAAATATAAAATCTTACATTTTTTTTTTACCAAAAACTACATTAAAAAGGGATAATCATAGTGAATTTGATGGTCGTTAATGAAAATAATCAATAAAACAAGATGTTGAGAAATGCAGATTCACTCAGATTTTGTTTCCACAAAAGGCAAGGTTTTGAAGCAGCAATAAAATGCGACGTGGATGCGATGACATCATTAACTAATGCTCTAGATGACTTCTTGATAAACATGACAGCACAAATAGAATCAGTGTCACAGGGCAAAGTCTCTCCAATCCTGAAGCATGAACTCTGTGGACAATGAATTAAGATGGACTCGTTTTTAACTAAAAAAAGGTAAAGAAAATACAAACAAACATTTAAGAGTCAAGACAAACAATTATAACATTCATGAAATGAGTTTGATGTGGTCACATGCTTCTCCTGTAGCCAAACATCAAATGAACGTTTTGGTCAATAATGAAATGATGAGGGGAACATCAAACCCTGCATGTGAGGATTCACTTTGGAAGGTCTTTTTTTTAGGATATTTTTTAGCTTTTATTTGGATCATCTGTATTTTCTAATGAAGTGTTTCTGAAACACTGAATAAAAGTGTCTATAATAAATGATATCATCTACATATCTACACAAACACACAAATATATATGTGTGTGTGTTTATATAATCACGTGTTTATATACCTTTAATAATATGGCTGTATTGTAAGTTAATTACGTTAGTACAGAAAAAGCAACTGGTTGTAAAGGAGATCAGACAGAAGTCATAGCTTTGTTTTAAGGCTGTCAGTATATTTCTCATCAAAACATTAATCTTCTCTCTGAATTATTCCAGCTCTAACACAATCTACAACATACAGGTTTCCCCCAAACACCCTTAAAGCAACTAACCTCATCCATTAAACGTTGCGTTTATGAGAAAGACTCTCTACATGAGCTGAATCGCATCTCAGCTGCATAAAAAAACAAACAAACATATTTAAGTCATTAAAAATTACAAATCAAAAACTTCAATTTCTAAAGGGATATTTTATAGCTGTATTTGACTTCTGAAGCCCCAAAAATTCCCTTTTGGATTTCCCTGTATTTCTTGATTGTACATTAACCTGCTCATTACTAACATAACCAATCAGACGCTCCCTTTAAACCACAAGTTAGCACATCACAGTACAGCACATAAGCATACAGCTTGTGTTTACACCAGACACAGTGTCTAAACCTCTTTCTCTATATAATCACGTGAAGCAGCACATTGTCATTGTCAAACACTCATATAGTTTTTCACATGATCTTATTGGGTGTTTTAGAATGACCAGGAATCAGAAAGACACAGACACTGTATCAAACTGTCAGTACAATAAGAGGGAAAGCCGCCTCTTGTGTGACACTTGAACACTGAATGAGGCGCTCTGGTAAAGACCAGACACTTCACTCATGTAAACAGTCAGATTTTGGGTGTTTCTAAAGAGGCGGCTGGATAAAGAGGTGACAGGGACATTGTACACACACAACTGTACAAGAACCACAGAGTTAGTGTTTGAGGGGTGACCCCGCAGAATAAAAACCACTAGAACCAGTGAACAGACTTCAACTCCCAGTATATACTGGAGAAACCCGTTCTTAAACCCCACAAAAGAGACAATGACGCGCAGATACACAGATACACATCTGTACTTCAAAAACCAGAGATACATGACAAATACAGAATTATCTATAAAGAGCTAAAAACCTGCAGTTGTTCCCTGTCAGGAGTTAGAGAGCACGAGAGAGTGAGATGTAGAGAAAGCAGAGACATCACATCTCTGTTGAGATTTGAGCTCTGGAAAGATCTTTCTCTTAGTTTACTGCCACCCTTCCCTCAAGAGCCACCAGCAGGAGAACATCACTGGCTGAACATCTAGAAGCATTGTGACTTCATCTGGATGTGAGCTATGCTGCTGCTGTGACAGTCTAACCATTAAACTGTGTTGTTTGTTTTGTTTAACAAATGAAGACCAACGGGCCGGAAAAGACTGGAGCGACAACAGCATTTGTGGCAGATACATTCCAAAACATTGAACAAAAGTTTCCATCTGACTTTTGTAAGTTAACTGTAAGAGTTTTATAGATTCTAAACAGGACTGGATGATAATCTGGCAAGCATCTCTAAAACACACTGGAGAGTGAAAGGTGAAGAACATCAAAACATTCACAAAATTTCACCAAAATCACTTTTACTATTATTGTAAATCTATTATTAGATTACAATAATATTAGATTAATATTATTATTACTATTATTTTTGCACTTCTATTTGGTGAACTAACATATTGTCCCGCCCAAATTCACATTACTTGCTTACAAAAACATGAAACATATACAAGAGGAAGTATTTGAGCAGTGAAAGAACACATTTCAGTTGTACAGTGGGGTTGGTTTGGACAACAGACTCATTCACTGGGATGTCTGTGGCAGCTAGCAGCAAAAGCCCCTTTAAACAAGAGGACAGAGGTGAGGTGAAAGAAACATGACCTCATCCGAGTGCATAGATCAAATCAAGGAAGCACTAAAATTACAAAAAGATTTTATTCTTGTTTTTTTGATTTGTAAACTCTACCTTGTAGCGACTTTTTGTTCGTCTTTTTTTTTAAATCCACTGTTTATCGTAACACACAGAGTTGAACATCCACAACGTTTTGCTAATATAAAGCAGTTATTGTTTATATGTTTGTACGACAAAATGATAAACGCACCTTGCAGGTGTATGTAGACTGACAAACGACAACCTAACGAAAGAGAGCAGTTTGCTACGAAGCCCGAGCTGCTCGTGATGTCACGAACACGCACGAGAAGCAGCATCTGTCCTGTGTTCTCTGAACTCTTTGTGTTCATGTGTGTCGTCATGTGTTCTCCCATCCGCAGTTATAAGTGACAAGATCTGTTTCTTTATTCCAATGTTCAAAATGTAAACATGAAGAGGTGCCTCGTCTGAGGTTCTGAGGTGAGTCTGGGTCGCGTGGAAGCGGGTCAGCGATGGAGACTTCTCTGGGCCTCCTTCAGTAAAGCATCAAAGTCCAGTGCATCATATTTGCTCTTCACCGGGCCTGGACCCGCCTCATCTGAGGAGTGACACACTGAACAGTTACTTTGCATTATACATTTCTGCAATACTTCATTAAACAGCTCTCTGAAGACCACTAGTATAAAATATTTTAATATTTTATTTTAACCTAAATCAACACAAAACATTAAACAAGCAAAGTTTATTCATTAGCATTGTCTGGAATGGACTAATTTCCATCTCACAGCAAGAGCAAATCTTTGCGGCTCCCGCTGCAATTATAACTGCATCACATTTTCAAACAGATCAAGCTAGAATCAAAAGTCTTTTTTCCTATTTAAATGCAAATGAAGGAGAATCAGGCCATTTATTAGCTTAGAAACAAGAAGACACTTTTCTTTAACTTCCTGGCGTGGACAGAACCGTAATGAGATGGACATTCTGTGTTATTTTACCCAGATCAATGTAACGCTTCCTGCTGAACCGTCGACTGCCGCTCCCCGCGCTCGGACTGAGGGAGCCCCACCTGTGTCGTGCAGTCTGGCCATTCTGAGCTGGTCTCAGAGTAATAACTCCACAACACTCCCTGCAAACACAACACACAGATGCATCAGTTCTCCGTCATGGTCACTGCTGAAGTTATACAGTCAGAAGGGCAGGTGGAAATGAAACCCACTGGTTTTTGACGAGCACTTTACAGTCCTCGGGCAGACCGAAGGCTTCAAAGCGCTTGCACAGCATGGACTGAGAGACACTGCTCGGCAGGTTGTGTATGTAGATCACTGGAGATTTGTTCTGGAAACACAGTTAATCAGAACAAATGTGTTACACACTCCCAACAGCACTTGGCTGCAGCTGTGGCTTTAATAATGAGGTCATGAACTACTGCTAACTGATGAAAATGATAAAGAGAAGAAGGTACCACATCATCCTGCGGTCCACATGTCATGCTGCTGCTTCTCTCTGATGTTTCAGCGCACGTCTCTGGGCTCTCACTGCTGAGAAAGGCACAAAACGCAGAAAAGATGAGCTTTTGTGTTTTTAATTTGTGCTATATTCTCAAATGCAAAGCTGCTTGTCTTTTCTACAAAGATGATTACAAACAAAATCTCAATATGAAGATAATAGAAAAATAAATATTGCTTTGTCCACACATTTACACCTGCACTCGTCCTCTGATTGGTAAGGTGCATTCTGGAAAAAAAAACACAGCCCTAGAAACAGGCAAACCCCTGCAAAGTGCACTTATTACTAAACTAGAAAGGGTATTTAAAACACACCCCAAAAGAAGGACCACCACTGAACCTAGTACCTGAAGGGGAGCTGGCAGCTGGGCGAGGTGGGTGAGCAGGACACTGGGGCGTCCAGCTCCAGGGTGGGTGAACTGGCAGGAGATTCATTGCTCTGCTCTGGGCTGGGCACAGATAATGCTGTGGACGAGTTCTCCTGCAGCTTTTCCTCACTCTCAGTCTTCTGCTGGCAGTCGGGTGTGTTATTTAAGAGCATGTCATTCTGTCCCTCCATCAGCCCATTCTGGCCTGTCTTCTTCTTCTCTTCTTTTTCCTGGTGGGATGAGACGGAGTCGGGTGCCGCCACTGTTCTCTTACGCCTCCCCTCCAGTCCCAGCAGGCAGTAATCGTGGTCACTGTATGCACACTGTATGCTATTCTTGCGGTCCGCATCACCCGCCTGGCCCATGCGGCACAGCTGGGCGTACAGTTCTGTCTGCTCAGGGAGTCTGCGCATATGCGCCCGTGCCAGACAAGAGCTCCTGGGGCACAGCTCAGTTTTGCTGTCTGGTTTAAAGAGCTCATCCTCTGATGGTTTATGTGGGGGCGTCGTGGGCGGAGTGAGGCCTGCAAAAAACATTCTTATTAATCACAACAACATACACGAGCCCCACAACCAAACATTCACAATTAAACAATTTAACATGAAATAAATAACATGCAACTAATAGTCGAGCTAATCGCCTAGCAGGTGTGAGAACATGTGAGGTGAAGAGAGAGTAACAGCTCACACACTGCTGACTGTGTAAAGTTACCTGCCGTCCCACACAGCTCCACGCTGAGTGTCTGCTCAAAGAACTTGTTCACATACTGCATGTCTCTGATGAGCAGAGAGAGAGAGAGAGAGAGAGAGAGCTTGTAAAGTATATTTGACTTTATGTGCTAAAAGACATGTACATTTAAAGCAGAGAGAGAAAATACAGCCCATGAATAAGATTTACTGCTTTAAATGCATGTTGTACAGGGCAGGATTGATTATATTGGCGTATCTTTCCTCTACATCTGTGCTTTGTAAATACAGAGAGTATAAATGGGCAGAAATTCCTCAGGGTTATTTGTAGAACAGTGTTAGAACTGCGGTGGTCCGCTGGTTCTAGAGAAGATGTGAATAGAACACACACCCGTTGGTTCTAGAAGCCAGCGGCAGACAGAGGCAGGCGCGGTTCTCTGTAATACAAACACAAGAGCATCACTGAGATGAGCAGCTTCCTGACATCCGGGTTTTTGTGTTCATGCTGGTTTCATATGCTTTTGATAAACCACTTCTAACAAAGGTTCTGCACACCACACTGTGGTGGAAATCAGTGTTTAATGTTGTTTATATGTCTGTGCTGAAGTGATCAGGTGTGAGTGAGTGAACCGATCTGTGTGGATCATTGATCTGTGTATAAAAAATGTGTTGCGCTATTTTAAGGTACGAAGAAATTACTTTCACAGGAAAAAATATTTAAATGTCACTTTGATGAATTTGACACTTTATTATTTTGATTCTTCTTGTCTTACCGTCAATGCAGCATGAGTTCTGAGTCTTCTGGCTGCTATCAGATGGAGCTTCTGAAGGATGTTTGATCAGGGGTTCCTCCTCACTGGACTGGCCAGTACTGGACTCACAGCTCACACGGCTCCTCCTAGCAAACCGGCTGGGGAAAGATGCCAGACGGCGAGAGCGTCGGACCGAGAAAGAGCCTTTCTCAGGCTCTGGGCTTTTGGGACGTTTTGCGCCCATTTGTAAGCTCTCACAGTCTTTATGCTGGGCTTTAGACTGACGTGCAGGAATGGAGTAAAGCTCAGTGCTGGGCTGCGTCGTGGTCACTCTGCTGTGGCTGTAGGGAGAGCTGTGTATTCTGTACGGTTTGCTCACATCAAACGCGCTGACGGTTTCCAGCAGCTCCTTCAGCAGAGAGTGTGGTTTGAGTTCCCTGCGGCGACTGAACGGAACTCTGGGTCTGGATCCGCTGGTGCTGCAGGTTTGGGGGGTGGGCTTGTAACAGTTCTGAGGTAAGCTGCGGGAAATGTGTGCATTTTCAGCTCTGACCTTGCGTGCCGATGCCTCTCGCTCTTTGCGATCCAAGCTGGCCTGTTTGCGCGTCGGCATGCAGTATGTGTGCATGTACCTGATGAGCTCCACTACAGAGTGAAGCTCTTTATCTGAAGAGAACTGTGGTTTGGGCGGCTCGATGCACGCCGTGCTCTCGCCCTCGCTGTTGGATGACTCTGAGTCGCTGTCCTCTTCAGCATCATCTTCCTCTTCGTCAGCAGAAGGTGTGTCCTCATCTTCCTGCCCGGTGGTGAGGTGGCGATGGAGTTCAGTGCAGACATGCCCGGCGGGTCTCGCTGGACGCGGTCTGCGCTTGTGTGTGCTTGTCTTCTGCAGGAGAAAACACTTCATTCAACTTTATTTCATCTGAAATAATGATGAAGCAATGAAGCCAGAGGAGGCTGTGCGTTACAGTATGATAAAATCACTCTGAAACAGCCTTGAGTGCATTAGCAGTTTTAATAAAAACAAAAATGTCAAAATGTCAAAAAGATGTCTATTTTGATAGCATAATAAAAAGACGTTTATTATGATAACTATTATGCGATGCAGCTCAGCGCTCTACAGTCTGTTTCAGTGTGTGCTCTGCTTTAAGGTGACTCTGACAAATGTGACAAGCTCAGCTGCAATGTTTTCTTACACTTTCCAGGAAACTATTGCCTGTTCCTCTTATGTTCTGTTTTGAGCTGGAGACCACATTTATAGCATTCAGAACCTCTTACCCTCAGCACAGGTTTGGCGAGCCGGACGTGCACACCCCTGCTGCTATTTCGATGCGCACTGCCCTGCATCTCGAAGCCCACAGGCACATTAGGGGGCGACATCAGGAGTTGTTTTAGCTGTTGGGGGAACAAGAGGCAGATGATTGTAACTTGCTGGCATTAAAACACATACATAACACAAAATCAATCAAATATCACGTCTGCTCTAAGTTAGAATGCATTCAAGTTTGTTTTGACTTAGTTACTCAAACCCTGAACCAGCAACTCAACTGAGTGTTGACAGCAGTCCTTTAATTCTCTCTGAATAATAGAGTTTCAGAAGAGATCAGAACAGTTCAGAGTTCAGAACAATGTCTCAAACTGTGTTCACATTACCCAACATACCAAAGATTTTAACAATCTCAAACAATTTACATCTAATTCTTTCAATAAACAGTACATCACTCTAATCATTTAGTTCTCTTCAGTGATTGTTAATGGACTAGTTTGGCAGGTCTCGCAGTTGTCTCTCAATGTCCATTGAGAAACTGAAGGAGCACAGACAGTTTTAGTCTGTTAACTGATCCGGTTTGGCATGCAGTGGCCATCTTTGCCATAAAAACATGTGCTCTATTCTCTCTGTTCCTACTGCTTGAATACTCTCGTTTTGCACACTGGCTGGCCTTATATAGTGGACTGAAGTGTAACTGCAGCCACTGCCAGCAGAGGGAGCTCTTGGGTAAAACGTTTCAGTTTATAATAATAGTTTATAAACTCTCCTGAAGAGACTCAGGAAGGAAGTCAAACAATACTGGAAGAATTCAACTGTTATGTGAATCATCTGAACAGATGCATTCCAACCAGTCTGAAACAGCAACACTGGCTCAACCAATGGCATCAGTTGGGGCGGGACTATCTGTTCGCCCAACCAATGGAAGATGAGGGAGTTTTCGAGACGCCTATTTGAACCTTTTTTTTTTTGCAATTCAGTGTGTCAGTTTGGACATTATACAGCTTTAAACAGTTGTATTTGTTAAAAAGTTGCACTTTTATACAGTATTAAAGGCTGCAATAAGAAACAAAGGTTAAAATGACAACCCTTCAGAAAACATTTAAACAAATAAAACATATAACAGAGTTCAGTGTTGTGTAAATGTAAATTTAATGAGCAAACTCTAACCAGATACTGGTTTGTGTTGTTGGAAGATTTACACAGAAGTACTAGTTCACTCCCAGTCAGTTATGTGCAATTTTCCTCAATTGAGAATAATTTCTCTCTCTATCAGGAATCTTTTCTACAAAGTTGTCGTCATCCTGTAATTTAGTTTTTTGTTGGCGAGACGGAGACTGTGTGTCTCTGACGGGCGTCACACAGTGCAGTATGAGACCCTGAACAACACAACATGAACTGTCAAAGCAGACATTCCTCCAGTAAAACATGAAGGACAGGAAAAACAGCTACAGTACAATATGACTGTGATGAGAGATTGTTTGCAGGAAACAGAAAATAAAAGCCAAAAAGGAAAAGAGAACAGAACAAAGAAGCTGTTCAACAGGTATAACACTTAAGATAAGAGACCAACATCTTGTTAAAAGGAAATCATATCTTAAAGAAAGATTTCTTTATTTACTCTCATCCACTCATGTCATTTTAAACCTGTATGACTGTCTTCTGATTACACACAGAGTCTGAAGAACTGGACTGGACGCTCGATTCCACGTTAACACAAAGAATCTGAACTGACAAGCTTTCATAACATAATACAGTACATACAGTTTGTGTGTTATATATAAAATTATCTGAAGTAAATAACTTTCAGGAACAGTAGCTGAGAGAGAGAAGTAGCTATGCTCAATTTGTGAAGAAATCTTTTGATTTGTCTCTTTTCAATAAATCGTTTGATCTATCTGACAAAGTTAATCTTAACGGTTTATTTACTAAATGAAATGATTTAGTTCTTGGATTGTTGGTGAATAATTTCGACCTGTTTGGTAAGATACTGTTTGACATCAGAAGACCTGGAACTGGGCACAGAAATATGACCGATTTTTCAGCTTTTTGCATTCTTTTTGGAATTGTGAAAACCTCAGTTTTCACTCATTGTAACTGCATGGAAATGAGCGACCAGAACAATTCTACAAATTTCTCGACATTAGGATGAATAAACTGGAAGATATTCCTTAAGAGAGAGCAAGTTCCTCTTACAAACTGAGAGAACTGCAGCAGATCTGAAGTCCACTGTGTCTCCTGTTGGGTTCAGAAACCTGGGAAGTAGATGAAAACGTGCCCTTACAAAAAGTACCATGAATTACCATGTTTATGATAAAAATGCAGTACCATGTTACTGCATGAATCACAGTAGCGCAGCATCTGATTGTACTGTGGTAAGGTCACAGTACATTTTTGTAAGGGTGAGAGGAAGAAGATAAAGCAAAGACTGAACAGAAGCCTCAGGTCCATATAAACTGTGTCCATGATTCATTTGGCTGCCTGTGAAGAGGATTCTTGTTAGTGTGTTTGCTTAAAGAGAACGAAAAGCCCAAAATGAGAAAAATTCAGACCTGTGTTGCCTATCATACCCATGCTGTGGGGTACTCAGAGGCCCATCCAAATCCACCATAAACAGGAAGGAAGAGTTCTTACTAGAGACGGGTCTTCAGTCTCTGGGCTCAGTGAGCCAGTGAGGGGCGCACTGTCCAATGGGAGGTCAGCTTCCTCCTCCTCCTCCTCCTCCTCAGGGTCTTCCCCCAGTGAAGAAAACACAGACAGACCCCTGACTGCATCCTCTACAATGCCATCCAGGCTGTCTGTGAGCGCAGCGAGCAGGGCTGCGTTCTCTTCCTGGAGAAACAACAGACAGAAATATATCACAGGCCAGACTCAAACCTGTATTACCCAGGTGAGCACCAAGGCTCAATGTCATCCTAATGTCAGGATAAGGTAAAGAGACTGTTTTGAACATTGATCTGTGCACATTAACAAAATGACGTAGTTTGGATTGCAGCTTTAAGATGAACATCTGAGTATTACACACTTCCTCCAAACAACTTTGATGATGTAACGTTATGGGAATGTTGGGAAGACTGCTGGGATTACACTGGAATGAGCTCATGAAGGAAGTAGAGATGATGCTTCTCACCTCAAATAGCTCTGGATCTTCAGCGCTGTACTGGGTGGAGGCAGGAGAGTGATCACTGCACCAGTGCAGTTCACTGAGGCAGAAATCACTGGCATCCAGCTGTGAGAGGTCAAAGTCAGGGAAGTCTGAGCAGACCTCCTCCTCCCCATACTGAGAAAGAAACAAGACACAGCAGGTCAAAGGTCTGCATCAGAGAAATGAGTCACTGCAACACATCTAAAGAACACTGTCTGTTTTAAACACTGAGAACTACACCGAGATGTGAACACTCAGCACAGCTTCATCATGACTAATGAACTGTGAGCTGCCAAAAGACAAAGGTGACCCTGGATTCTGCAGGGGTTGGACATGCGTGTTTGTGTGTCTTTGGTGAATGCGAGCGTGATTAAAGGTTGTCAGACAGAGAGGAATCAAGGCAAACTAGTTATCCAACACCTGATTAGCCAATTACTGAACTAGTTGTAGTCAAGTATTTTTATTTGTAACCTCTGATATTTAGGCAACAATGCTGTCATCAGCATGTTCACAATGAGCTCTGCTTTAGATGCCTGAAACCCTCTTGAAGAATTTTTCTTACATATAAACTCTTTAAAACACTGCTGCTATCCACTCATCTCCCCCCTACAGATTATTATCCTCTTCAGACAGATCATTCAACAGCTGTTAATCATATTCACTGATCAGTGATCAGTGTGTGAGACAGAGAAACACTGCGTGTCTCGTGCCTCTAATGTGTGTGTGTGTGTGTGTGTGACAGAGAAACACTGCGTGTCTCGTGCCTCTGTCTGCAGTACATCTTGCAACAGTACCTTGGTTTACAGGCACCTGAGCATGAATATTCTACAACGTTGCTGCGATGCATTTTTGATGACTGCTTGCATTAAATCGGCTCTCTCTGTTTCACAAAGCTGATGAATGCGCTTATTTATTTCCTCACGCTAGGCCTGATCACAGAAAAACTACAGTGACCACTGACGTCTGTTTAAAATGCTATTTTAAAGCGCAGTGCAAGTCTGAGTCAAGCAGCAGAAATCAAACACAGAGAGATTGTGAAGCACCTGCTGCAGAGCGCTGATGAAATGAGGTCACGTACTGTATGTCTCTGTACATCTCTGCAGCATTTTAACTCCATCTTATTATATCTGCAGAGTATTAATCTGGCCGCTTCAGTCATGTGTCTCTGTGTGACATTTTTCACATACTAAATATTTCCGTATAGAATTGCACAAACGAGACACACACACACACACCCACGTGTAGTGCTCTCTTTACATCCCCTCCTGTGTTACTGACTCATCGAGACCTCTCCCCAAAAGCATGAGGAGCTCAGCTAATCAAACTTCCCCCAACCTCTCATTCTCTCTCTCTCTTTCTGTTATACAGAGTTTTAATATCAATCAATAAAAAGCTCCTTGTGCTCTGAAGGTTAGGAGTGTAGCATGCGGCGATGGTTATGCATGCGTGAATGCAAGCTGATGCAGTGGAGCATTTCAGCTGCTGGTGTTCTGGAGCCGCATACATGACCTCTTATCAGCTGTACATGCTTTACAGCAGAGAGAAGCAGAGGAGCCGAACGTGCTGGAATTTTCTACCAAACTCACACACTGATAAAAACACCCCATAAACACATTCTACTGTAACTACTGTAGATRATCATGTTGTTAAAGACAACAATATTCAGTAGATGATGGTCAAAGCACAAAACATACCATGTACCAGAACTGGACTGATACTGTTAAATGAGCAGAAATGAATACATGTAACTGACCTACTCACAGCTAATCAGTGACACGGGCAGTTAAAACAACCTTTTCAGACACTCTCATTAAAAAAACACTCTGAAAATCTCTCATTAAAAAGGTCATTAAACACAAATCCGGCAGGGAGAGGTGATTCCTGTATATATGTGACGTATGCAGCGTAATGAACTAGCCTGAGTTCAAGGGCATACAGAGATAAAGCTGAAAAACAACCAGATAACAGCAGAGTGCTCTATTGCATCAGCTTTAATGTAAACTGCACATAACGACAGTGCTGGAGTTCTTTCACTGAGATCCAAAACAGCCATACAAGGTCACTTACTGCTGACAGTGAACTACTGACAGTCCCCGAGCGTCTTTTCGACGTATCTGAAGGATTTTATAAACTCATTTAGGGGGGATTAGAGAACAAGGCATGCGAAAAACAAAAGAAAAGCAAGACCTTCCTAGGTTTGCTTGTCATTTCTTGCTGCAGGGTGATCAAATGAGCCATGAGCATCATCTAAAAGTCTGCCTGGACTACAGACTAAACCACATTCTCAAAACTAGCCAGTTGAACTAGTTGAGTGTCTTAAGAAAGCACCAGCAGTCTGTCTTCAGGTTTCCCTGACCCTGATGTTCTTGTGCTTATACAGAACACAGAAAATGGTGCAGAATGCAGAAGTACAGAGACATGTTTTATAAGACGACACACTCCAGATATCACATATATGGATTATATGGGGTTTCATTTGAAATGATGGATGGACGGACGGACCTCCATTCTAGGAAACTTGCAGGTTACTCGTTCATTCTGTGCACTTGCATGTTAATAGGCTGTTATCTGCGTCTCCTCTGAGTGAGCTGCTATCTAGGATGTGTTATATATAGCTCTTATTCTGAATCCCATGACCGACTCTAACACAAGCTGCTTGTGACGGGCCGGACTTTAAATGCTGCCCATGACAAACACAGATGGAACTAGTGCCTGTCTCGTAAGCTTCCCTCCCTCACACACACACACACACACACACACACGAGTTACTCCTTACAGAAAAGCTAAAGTAATGACCGAATGTTAGAAGTACAACATTTAAAGAACGTTCTGGAGCGACATCACAGTTAAGACTGATAAACGACTGATTCATGACACCTCACTGACACTGACACCTCACAACTCCACACAAAGCAGATAAACCGCCTCACTACCACAGCAAGCCACTGCTATTTTACTGTCCTCAAAGCAGCCTGGCCCTTTAAACTCAGGGGTTCCTGAACCCATTCATGATAACTCTCATGTCCTCATACTGTCTGACTCTCTGTTTCACAGATTCTCAACACACATCACCTGATAATCCACAGACACTAATACACACAGACACTAATACACACAGACACTAATACACACATCACCTGATAATCCACAGACACTAATACACACAGACACTAATACACACAGACACTAATACACACAGACACTAATACACACAGACACTAATACACACAGACACTAATACACACA
>JAZGTJ010012812.1:0-15546 GCA_036877575.1 Botia almorhae
CCGACTCAAATCGAAACTAGAACATGCAGAATGAGTTGGAGTCTGAGCCCACGCCCTGACACATAACAAGACAGTCAGGATCCTGGCAAAACGCGATCTTAAAGCTAGACAGAAGCCAGGATCCTGACACACTATGGATTGCCGGTGGAATTGTATCAATGCCCACTACAGTACGATTACAATTTCACAACAATATTGCTGCATCAGGATAAACAACTAAAAATCGTAGGTTTAGATGAGGAAAGGAGCAAAGAAAAAGCTTTTAGAACTTTTATTTTTATTACTTTTTAAAAATAAGAGACAAAACAGTGGAAATATAAATGTTGTGACACACTGACACTGTGTCAAGGTGTACTCCCAACCTGAGTTGAAAGTCTGTGCAATCTAAAACTTTTGTTTTTATACATTTTTTAAAATAAGAGACAAAACAGTGGAAATATAAATGTTGTGGGGGCTTTTATTTTGTAATTCCACATCAGATAGTCCTGAAACTGTGCTACTGACACTGTGGCAAGGTGTACTCCCAATCTGAGTTAAAAGTCTGTGCAATCTAGAACTTTTGTTTTTATACATTTTTGAAAATAAGAGACAAAACAGTGGAAATATAAATGTTGTGAGGGCTTTTATTTTGTAATTCCACATCAGATAGTCCTGAAACTGTGCTACTGACACTGTGGCAAGGTGTACTCCCAATCTGAGTTGAAAGTCTGTGCAATCTAGAACTTTTATTTTTATAGCTTTTTTGTTTTAGACAGAGCGTGTGTGTATTTATTTATGACAAAAGACGTCTGTCCCATTTAAGTTTAAACTATTGTGTTTTATGTGAAACGGCCTTTATATTTACTCTTGATATTGTCATGATATGGACTTGCCGGTGTTTTCTACTCAGAGCTATTCATGTCGGACACAAACGCTTGTTTCGTGTCACATTACTGTATGACCGCGCCGCCATATTTGACATCATAAGTGGAATAATGGCAAGCAATACAAAACCACAAACAGAGCTACAAGAAGTTTAGCGTGAGTGTGTAAAGGTTCCCTACACAGATTTTGCTCGTGTCCTTGTTGATTATGCGAATTCAACGCCTTGACGAACAGAAAGTTGCCCTGTTTGAAAGTGACTTATTCATGAGCCTTGTTTTAAAATTGAAATTTTCTTGGCCGCAAAATTTTATTTTACTTAAACTTATTAAACATGTAAAAGTCAGCGAATGTGCGTCAGTACACAAGTCATTGAGGCGTGGGGTGGAATTCAGCGTAACTGTAGGAACAAAGCCACTTTAAGGGACAGCAAGTGTAATTTGTTCACTATCAGTTCATCTTTATAGACTGAGTACCACTTGGCCGTTACACAAACACACCTCATGAAGTTTCTAGTCTTTTATGTACTGATTTAATTAATTTTGCTTCTAACCATATGCATACAGTCTTACTATAAATGTATTTTTCTAAATGTCAAAAGCTCAAGCTGACTAATCTTTCCTTTAAATGAGGAAAATAAAGTGGATGGAGAAGCAACAGAGTGTGGCCTGCAGTCATCCACGGTTTCGGGTTGGAGCGTGTGGTGATGGTCTTGGAGACGGTGACGTCATCAATACACTTGCTGATGTAGCAGGTCACTGATGTGGCGTATTCCTCCAAGTTTATGAAGTTGCCGTCAGTTGCCGCTTCCCTGAACATGTGCCATTCAGTGTTTTCGAAGCAGTCCTGAAGAGCAGAGATGGCTCCTGCTGGCCAGGTTTTCACCTGCTTCAGAACCGGTTTCAAGCATCTGACTAGCGGCCTGTATGCTGGGATTAGCATAACAGATATGTGGTCTGAGTAGCCAAGTTGGGGGCGGGGCTCCGCACGGTACGTGCCGGGTATGTTTGTGTAAACAAGATCCAGCACGTTTTTCCCTCTCGTTGCAAAGTCCACATATTGATGGAATTTAGGAAGCACTGATTTGAGATTTGCGATGATGAGAACGGTTGTGAATTCCCGTGGTAAATAAAAAGGTCTGCATCTAACAGTCACAAACTCCACCAGCGATGAGCAGTAACTAGAGACTAGCACTTAGTTCTTGCACCATTCTGTGTTGATACTTACTATGTTTTCAACTTGCCTTATCCACCATACATAAAAAACACTCTGACCTTCCAGTAATCTCTGCACATCATTGCAAAGATTACTGATGTGGGTGACAAGCCCCTTCCACCAACTGTCCCCCGAATAATTCATATCTTATGCTGAATATGCCACAACCATAATGATGCACATGGTGTAGAAGAAAAACCTTCACCTTAATGAAACTAATTCAACATGTTGGTCTGGTGCATAACCATAAACCCAATTTAGGGCTGGCAAAATCGCTAGTCCAACGTCCAGGGGCTATTGTGTCATCCAGTCGGGCTACCAAAATGTATTTCCGCCCTGCCCTTCGGGCTATCTTATAAGGAGGAAAAATATATTGCAATGCTTTTGCATTCTCTAACAGATTTGGTCGGGTAATTATGTTGTAATTTTCGGGCTTTAGGGAGGCCCTATCAATATGTGGGGTATTAAAATTGCGTTTGAATGTGCGCTCGTTTTCAACTTTCACTTTAAATTCACAATCGCGCAAACTGTGTATTTGTGACTCTCGTGTTGTCAGGCATTACTCTCTTCGCGTGACAAGCGGAATCTCGTGTTAGGGAGCGCATTGTGCGGTGGAGAGAAAATCGCTGATAGTTATGTGTGCGAAAATAAGAGGTGCATGGATTTACGCAGGTATTTCATTTCTGAAGTGGAGAGTGGCATTTTTTTATCTGTGACTTCACTTGATATTTCAGATTCAGAATCTGACACAGACTGAATTATGTTCTATATTGTTTTTACAAGTTCATCGAAATTTTAGTTCAGTTAGAACCAAATATTTGTATTGATGATTGTAATTTGATTCTTTTATACGATTGTTGTTATTTGTTAAAACGTTTTTGATTGATGTTTTGTCTTCTTTACAGTATTCTACAAAAATAATGTCTTTTTTTATTTGGGCTACTTAAATTCATTTTGAGCTAAAGAGTGCCTGTCTGAAGGGCTACCAGGGATTTTGAAATTTAGCAAGCCCTGCAATGTAAGTATCACTTGTGAACTGAATGACTGCAAGTCATCTTTTACAAAAATGGAATTGAATTATCTGATTGCTTGAGTGTAGGTACCTGTTTATTTAGGCTACAAGTCACCAAATGTGAAATGAACGGCTCACTGTGCTTTAAATGTCTGTCTATCTTTCGCCCTGATATTCTATTAATTATAGAGAGTGACCTGGAATATTACAGTTCAGTCTAACAACAGATGGCTGTGAGTTTATCTAGGCAACAGGGTCAAGCACTGCATTAGACTAAGATTTGCTTTGTGTCTAGCTATCTTTATTTGTCTCATTTCGTAAATATGAACTCAGTAGCTGCATTTACATGGACACTTTTTGTTTTAATCGGAATTACATCAATCAGATAAATCTGAATGCAATGTTTATATAAACGCAGTACAAAGTAATCGGGCCGATATGTGTGTTTACAACAATCTTAGAATCAAATTTGATCTTCTGACATGCACAAAGTGCACAAATACATTTCCGACCGCTCCAAGATGCCTATACTACCTGCCACTCTATTGTTATCTCTATTTGTCAGCTGCTTTTTTCCTTTTTCAAATAACAATTAACATTTTAAATACTGAGCAACACTCTGTTTTTTTATTCATCCAGTTTTGCTTCGACATTTGACAACAACAGACGTCATTGCACATGCGCAGAGCTTTCAAGTTTAATTTTCAATCCGATTTTCAATTCGATCCGTATTTAATGTCCTCTTTATCGGATTAGTAAAGGTTTAAACCACCCCTTACATTCTAAGTGAATTTATGATCTGTCCAATTCATTCCAATTGACATGTTTACATGTGACTTTTTTGTGATGAAATTTGGCAATCACAGCTGCTGATAATTTACAGATAAATGTAATTTTACAATAAAATACTATAAAATATTGTTGCATTGTGTTTATCACTGAAATAAACTTTAATTAGGTTTACAATATAATTGTAATTTTAAAGTATGTTATTGTAAACGTCTGTATTATAGCTGTTATTTTTAAAGCACATTAGCATAAACAGGTTTACATTTCTGTTTTTAATAGTTCTGGCAAGAACAGCTGACAGTATTTACCCATATATTACACTATTACACTTTTTCATGTGGCAACTCACAAAAGAGATATAAATTTAAATGTGCCAGTTAGGTTTAATAAACTTGTTAGGGCTTGCAAAATCACTTGCCCGACGTTGATTCTTTTATATGATTGTTGTTATTTGTGTTTTGAAAATGTTTTTGATGAATGTTTTGTCTCCTTTACAATATTCTACATATTATGTATTAATAATGTATTTTTGTATTTGGGCTACTTAAATTCATTTCGGGCTACCAAAATCTGAAGAGTGCCTGCGCGAAAGGCTACCAGAGATTTTGAAATTTTGCAAGCCCTGTAAAGTATATTAATTTAAATCCTGAATAACAGTTAAAAACCACCAGTTACAAAAATAATTAAATCAACACACAAAAAAATGACACATTAAATGACACACACTTTGTTTTTTTTCCCCACAGGACAGTTTCATCTCCATTTAATACTTAATTTTTTTTAAGTAAGAATCTGGTTTTCACCAAAAATGTTACCTGCCTGAGACCAACACTCGCTTTCCGGCCATATTTATACGTGTTAATATTGTGTTATACATGTTATTGTTGTGTGTTAGAACTAACAGACATCCCTGATGTTGTGCTCCACAGGGTTAGTGCTGCTAATTGTCCAGAAGATGGCAGTAAGCAGCTGTTGGAGTTTATAACAGAAGGCTGTTTTGTCATTTGTAGGTTTTGTAGGTTAGTGTTTTGTTACATTCGAGGTCAGATACTGTAAAACATTAAAAAGAAAGATCAGATATTTATATACACTCATCACTAATTAATTAGTAATTACACAATTTCTGAATGATATTTATCATCTTCCATGACTTTTACTATTTTATATATATTTATTTATATTTATTTAGCAAAGCACTTTAATCCAACACCAACACCAACACCAAACGTACAAATGATAATACAAGCAGTTAATTCACAGAATAAAATACAAGTAGTGTTAACCAGACAAATATGATACAACAGGTCAAGAATAAATGGAAACACCACAATTAATGCTAATTAGTGAATTAAAAAAAATCATAAACAAAATTTAAAACAAAAACAGTAAATTAATAACTCACTAAAGCTCCTCTAGTTTATAGTGTGGGTCCTCCAGTAAAACAGAGAGCAGCTTCACTCCAGAATCTCCTAGTTTGTTAGAGTTTAGATCCAGTTCTCTTAGGTGTGAGGGGTTTAATCTCAAAGCTGAAGCCAAAGCAGCACAACCTTCATCTCCAATGCTACAGCGATACAGGCTAGAGAGGGAACCATGACATTAGACAAATTTAATTTTTATACTACTACAAATCCTAATAATAATTACTATAAAACTAATTTTTGTACATACATACGGTACATATTTTTTAGGTTTATACGTTTCTGTTTAATTGTACATTTAAATGTACATTCTGTTTACAGACACTTTTGATTTTGAAAATGTCAATGTCGATTATCATTGATAAAGATTAATAAATGCTGTATAAGTATTGTTAGCTCGTGTTAACTAAAGTTGTTAGCAAATGTTAACAAATGGAACTTTATTATAAAGTGTAACTGGATTTTCTTACCATAAAGTCTCCAGTTTACAGTTTGTATTCATTAGTCCAGCAGAGAGCAGCTTCACTCCTGAATCCTGCAGGTTAGTGTAACCCAGATTCAGTTCTCTCAGATTTGAAGTGTTTGAGCTGAGAACTGAGGCTAGCGCTGAAAAACTTTTCTTTGTGAGATTACAGTCACTCAAACTGAGAGAGAAATATTAGGAAAATGGTGTTAAAGTACAATTTTTAGTAACATGCTCACGATATAAACAATACAAATGCAAATGGATGTACACTAAGATTTTGATGGTGTAAATAAAGAACCCATGAACACCAAGATGAAAAGGATCACAGCATCTCAGTCAGTTGAACAGAAACTGATTCACACAGTTGCAAATGTTTTGGTACTCACGTGTTTATTTTTTTTGTTTGCATTGGAACAACACAAAAAAACAGAAAAGTCAAATCTAATACAATTTCACACAGAACCTAAAAAATGCACTGGACAAAATTATTGGCACCCTTAACTTAATATTTGGTACCACCCCCTTTGAAAGAAAAACTGAAATTAATCGCTTCCTGTAACCATGAATGAGTTTCTATTTTCGACCACTCTTCTTTTGCAAACTGCTCCAGGTCATTCATATTTGAAGCATGCCGAGATCTCTCCACAGGTGTTCTATGGAATTTAGATCTGGACTCTTTGCTGGCCATTTCAGAACTCTCCAGCACTTTGTTTGTAACCATTTCTGAGTGCTTTTTGAAGTGTGTTTCGGGTCATTGTCCTGCTGGAAGACCCATGACCTTTGGTGGAGCCGCAGCTTTCTGACACTAGCCACTATGTTGCTCCCCAAAATTATTTGGAATTTCACGATACCATTCACACAGTCAAGGCATCCAGTGCCAGAAGCAGCAAAGCAACCCCAAAACATCTTTGAACCTCCACCATGTTTGACTGTAGCGACTGTGTTGTTTTCTTTAAAGGCCTCATTTCTTTTTCTGAAAACAGTGCCATGATGTCCTTTACCAAAAAGCTCTACTTTTGTCTCATCTGTCCACAGTACATTCTCCCAGGAGGAAGTTTTGGCAAACTCCAGTCTTGCTTTTTTATGCCTTTGTGTCAGCAGTGGTGTCCTCCTGGGTCTCCTACCATAGTGTCCCTTTTAATTCAGATGGTGACAGATAGTGTGAGCTGACACTGTTGTACCCTGTGTCTGCAGATCAACTTGAATTTGTTTGTAAGTTAATTGGGGTTCTTTATCCACCATTCGAACAATCTTTCATTGCAATTTTTCATTAATTTAGCTTTTCTGTCCACGTCTAGGGAGGTTAGCTACCGTGCCATGGGCTGTAAACCTCTTGATGATATTGTGCACAGTGGACACAGGAACATTAAGATCTCTGGAGATGGATTTGTAGCCTTAAAATTGTCCATGTTTTCCCACAATTTTTTCCCCTCAAATCCACAGACAACCCTTTACACTTCTTTTCTCCATGCTCAACACAAAGGTTGAGTCAACTTTTCTCCATTTTAACTGGTTGCAAGTGTAATTACTATATTGCCCACACCTGTCTAAGTAGAAATCACAGGAGCATCACATGCTTGAAAAGCAATTACTTCCTACAATTTTGACAAGGTGCCAATAATTTTGTCCAGTCCATTTTTGAGTTGTGAAATTTGATCATGTTTTACTTTTCTTCTCTGTTTTTTGTGTTGTGTGCAAACAAAAACAATAAGCACATCAGTACATTTGCAATTGGAACAATTTTCTGAGAGAAGTGTTGCATTTTCTGACAGAATTGCAAGGGTGCCGATATTTTTGGCCATGACTGTAAACAGTTCCGTGCAATTTTATACAGCTATGATAAGGCTGCATGCACAGGCAATATAGGTGTCACACTATTAATTTCTTAATTTTACCTTAGAGTAAAGTAATCCAACAGATTTTTTTTTTTTTTGGTTTATAATTCTGAGTAAGAGACATATTTAATTTATTAAATTTAACTCTGTTGACAAAAGACAAAAATAAATACAATTATTGTATACACGCTGCCGACGCATGTAAACATCAGAGAATCCTTAAATCAGAATGATTTCAATCGGCAAAATAGTGTGAATGTAAACCTGGCTTGTATCTATCTTCACTCCCCAACACAATATACAGACATTACATCATGTAAGCTTATATAAAAATAACAAAGCTATATTTAAACTATTTAAACTGACATACAAATCATGTTCCAAAATTTATCGTTACAATTTAGTGTTAAGATTAAAATGCAGTTGAATAAATACTTACTCAGCTTTTTTGGACGCTTTAACCACTGGCAGCAGCCTTAGGAGACATTCATCTGATCGATCATACTTCTTCAGTACAAACTCATTAAGCTCCTGTTCTGAGTTTAGCAACACAAACACCAGAGCTGACCACTGAGTAGGAGAGAGACTGACTCCAGTAAGACTTAAGTTATCTCTTCTGCTCAAGTATGTTTGGATTTCCTGCACTAGAGAATGATCATTCAGTTCATTCAGACAGTGGAACAGATTGATGGATTTCTCTGGAGAAGGATTTTCTCTGATCTTTATCTTAATATACTCAACTATTTCTTGTTTGCTGTTAGGGATTCTTCCTGTCTGTGTCAGTAGGTCACGTAAGATTGTCTGATTGGTCTTCAGGGTGAGACCCAGAAGGAATCTGAGGAAAAGGTCCAGGTGTCCGTTCTCATTCTGCAGGGCCTTGTCAACTTCACTCTTCAGTAAATCAGTCATATTTGAACCATATCTGAACCTGATGAGTCCTGATGTTTGATGAGGAAATGAAAGAAACACATATAATGCAGCAAGAAATTCCTGAACGCTTAGATGCACAAAGCTGTACATTTTCCCCAGGTACAATCCAAACTCCTCTCTAAAGATCTGAGTACAAACGCCTGAGTACAATACCGCTTCTTTTACATCAATGTCACACTCCTTCAGGTCCTTCTCATAGAATACCAGGTTTCCTTTCTCTAGCTGTTGAAAAGCTAGTTTTCCCAGTGACAGAATAGTCTTTCTAGCCTGCTGAAGATCTACCTCGCATTTCCCATAAAACCTCTGAGTCTTCAGTTTGGTCTGAAAGATCAGGAAGTGTATGAACATTTGAGTTAGAGTTTTGGGGATCTCTGCACTTTCTGCTTCACCCAACATTCTCTCGAGTACAGTGGCTGAAATCCAACAGAAGACTGGTATGTGACACATGATGTACAAGCTTCTTGATGATTTGATGTGTGTGATGATTCTGTTGGCCAGACATTGATCATTTATTTTCTTCATAAAATAATCTTCCTTCTGGGGATCATTGAACCCCCGTACATCTGTCACCTGGTCAACACATTCAGGAGGAATCTGACTGGCTGCTGCTGGTCGAGAGGTTATCCAGAGCTGAGCAGAAGGAAGCAGATTCCCCTTGATGAGGTTGGTCAGCAGCACATCCACTGTGGCTGATTCTGTTACATCAAACAAACTCCGATTGTTTGAAAAATTTAGAGATAGTCGGCACTCATCCAGGCCATCTAAGACAAATAGAACTTTATAGTCATCAAAGTCTGTTGATCCCAGTTCTTTTGAATCTGTAAAGAACTGATAAAGAAGATCCATCAAACTGATATTTTTCTGATTCATAAGATTCAGCTCTCTGAAAGGAAGTGGAAATATGAAGTGAACATCCTTATTTGCTTTTCCTTCAGCCCAGTCCAAAACAAATTTGTGCACAGAGACAGTTTTTCCAATTCCAGCAACTCCTTTAGTTAGTACAGTTCTAATGGCTTTGTCTTGTCCAGGTATGGCTTTAAAGATGTCATTGCATTTAATTGGTGTTTCCTTTGTTACTGATCTGGATGCTGTTTCAATTTGTCTCACCTCATGTTCATTATTGACCTCTCCACTCCCTCCCTCTGTGATGTAGAGCTCTGTGTATATCTCATTCATAAGTGTTGAGCTTCCTTGCTTTGATATTCCTTCATTAATTCTCTGAAATTTGTCTTTTAGTCTGGATTTGTGTTTTTTCATACACAAAGGGGCAAGTTCTGAAGAACAAAGGAAATAATGTGAATCCAATATTAATAAGCATTAATAATATTATAGTGCAATGGTTCCCAACCCAAGGGCCACTACAGATTTACAAGGGGTCGCCATCCTCATTCCGTTTTAGAGGTTACATTAAGAAGGAACATCTCCTTAACATTTGCTGTGTACCATCAGTCGAAAAGGCCATGACAAAATGTGCACAAAAAATGCACAAAAATCTATTATTGTGAATTGTTACAACTAATTGTTTTCGATTTAAAACCACTATACTTGTGAATAATATTTTACATTTTATTTCTTACATTTTGTACAGTATATGGTAGCATATCCAACACTATCTTACTTGTCTGTAGTGTGTTAGCGAGGTCTGAATGGTTCATCTCCCTCAGGACATGCAGTGTGATCTTCAGAACTCTGCTCTGACCTTCATCATCCAACTCTCTATCAGAACATGCCGAGTAATCTGCGCTCAGTAGCCTCTTAAAGCTCTTCAGTTGTTTCTTTACCAGAGAGATGATTTTGTGTTCAAGATCCTGAAATAATTGTTCATTAATAAGTGGTCAGAACCTGAAACAAAGAGTGTGTGTAGTTCAGTGTGTATGGATTAAGTAGCTCAGTTAATATTTGCCATAATACATGCCCAAACCATCTTCATGTACTATAAGGGCTTTCTAAACACAAAGTCTCCAGTTCAGTCATCCATCACACTCTACAAAGGTAAGCCTACAATCTCTAAAGATCTTTAAGTGCCTGACCTTTAATTGACCTTTCCCTGAGAGTTTGATTGAGAGGCAATCTGACCAATCGTAATGCTGACTATGTCCAACAAACCAACCAAACAGTAAAGTAGATTTACATGGTGGATTTTAAGGTAAAAAAATGGTGAAAAGTTTCTCATATGGGACTTGCAATGCACACAGCATGTACCAAGACGGGTTGGGGAATATACAGTTTCACCCATTCCGTAAACCTGGCAGAAATCTTTGGAGCTAACCAGATGTAATGTTGTTACAACACACAGTATTTAACCAATGATAGTTAGAATCACTGACTTCTAAATGTGAGAGTAAATGCATATTGCTTTTAATGATTGTAATAGTAAAGAGAGCTACTCAGGAACAGTGTTGCTCGTTAATGTTATCCACGATTTAAATCGTCAGGTGATGTGGTAATTTGGTGGCTACAGCTTCAATCTTGATTTTGTTTATGATAATTAATCACTTTCACATCCTGAATATATCCTTCAAATGCATACTGCAGACCTTTTTGCACTGCAGACAAATTAACAGTGGAAGTGCCATGGCTGGTACCAAACGCTTGTCAGATGTAGCAACAGTATCTAAGAAAGGTGTTTTTATAAAGGGTCTGTTGTGCCAATCCCAAAATAAGTTCACAATATAAAACTCTACAAAAATAAAAAATATATAAAAGTTTACAAAATAAAATCACAATAGTCTTTTTATCTTTTATATAGACCTAGGCTACACAATCAAATTTTCATAGGCAAAACTTCATATTGTTCAAACTCCAATCATTATTTTTTTAATTAATCATTACACACATACTTATTACGTTTATAATTTAATTTATAAATTATTTTAAAACACATATTTCCCTCAGGTGTCCTGAAAAATGTGTTTTTAAAGTTTCAGCTTAGTATTTGTTGCCTCAATAATAAATGCACTTTCCAAAAACTCAAGGACACCCTACAATTTAATGACAGTCATAATATACAACACAGCTATATAATTTAAGCAACATCAGTTCAACAGATAATTTTTGAATTATAATGAGTCGGGAAAACTTAATTTAAAAGGAAGTTTTAAGACCTGATTTAAAAGTAATAAGACAATCACTTTTTGCACATATTGTGCAACAGAGTTACATACTATAAACAGCATAGTGGAGGTCTAACAAGAAAACATAAAAAAGATTTAAGTTAAAGGTAGTGTTTCGGTGCGGTAGTGTTTGTGGACACAAAACGAGGAGCATGACACGGGAACTAAATAAACAAGAATATTTAATGAAAAACAAAAGACAAACCAACATCACGTTGGTTTGTATGTTTTTTATCCACAAATACGCGCAGCGATCTACAAATGCACAGAGAGCAATCCATAAATACGCGCAGCGATCTACAAATGCACAATACGCGATTCACATATAAATGCCGGTCAAAGTTGTGTTTGTAAAATAAAAAAAAATTGTGAGTATGTTTTTTATTTGCAATTCAATTTTTTTTACTTGTGAATATAATTCATGTTTGTGGAACTCTAAGATTTATTTGTGGATCTCATTCTATTTATTTTGTGAATATGCTTTGTTTTTGTCAATCGGTTTACATTTATTTGTGGATCATAATGTATTTATTTGGAATTATGCAACAATTCTAACTCCATAATATGAACACACCTTGCAAGTCGAGAACACACACACACACACACACACAGAGCATTTGGCAGCATGCTACTGCGCCCAAGAGCAATCAGGGGTTAGGTGTCTTGCTCCAGGGCACTTCAGTTGCTACCTGTCAGCGCTGGAATCAAACCAGCAACCTTCTGGTTACAAGCTTGACTCACTAACCAGTAAGCCACAACTGCCCCTAATTACAAATACAGTAAAGCACCAGAAAGTAAAATGTATTGATGGGAAGGACTGGGCTGTTAGAGTCATGCTTATGTTGTTTATATGGATGCGGTCCCCCCTTTTAGTGGTTCACATGAGCAATACACACACACACACGCACATAAACACACGATCCTACCTGGAAAACACAGTCCACATGCTTCTCTTCTAGGGACTTTGATCCATATACTGTGTTACTGTAAGTTAACAGAACATTAAATATGGAGAATTCAAACACATACTTTACCATACTGATAAATATACACCTGTGTGTTTACTGTTGAGTATTACATCACATCAAGTGTACAGTGTAGATGAGTATCTGCATGGCACTGTTCCCTTACAAATCAGCGAATGCATAGACTGATGAACTGATTTACTCCTCTAAACCAGATGACTGTCCCACCTCATATATACATCAGAGTCTCCTAAACTGAAGACAAGTGGAGGATCCATTGATGCATCAGTCTTCATAGCCACACAACTGGGTTCAGGAATTTCTTCATAAATCCAACTAAAAAGCAGCAAATTAAACAGAAAGTAAGTGTTTCAGAAAGTAAAAGATATCTACCACTAATCAGTTTCTCAGTGTTATATTTCCCTCCTACAGGGAGACAACCTATTCTTTTTCGGCTCTGTTTTTGACAGGTTTTATAAAAATATTCACTTACATTTACACCTTTGGCAGATGTTTATCCAAAGCAAACTACAGTTAATTCAATTAATACAAAGAATAAAACATCAAAAAGCATCAAGCCCCTGCTTTACCTGTTCTGTATTCAAATAGATATTTTAACAATAAATTTCCTGACTGAAAAGAAAGCTTTTATCTACACCTCATATAATAGTTTTAAAGTAAGAAACAATCACTGGGAGTAAACTGGGAATACATTTTATAAATCAGATTATAATTATGTATTCACCTCTGGTCTTCAAAAGTCTGGAGATTAGGAGAGTTTGATTCATGCATCTGAACTGTCCTGAAACACAAAAGTAGCAACAGAATTAGAAGTAACTGTAGTGTAAAAGTATTCACTTACCCTGTCTGTAGGACTACCCCAAACTGTGATTAACACCCATATGCAGAACCAGGGCTCCGGTGACCATTGTGACAATGACCCTGACACAGTGGGGGACAAAATCAGAGGCAGGCAGCAAAAAGTTAAAAACGATTAACAATCCAGTTGGCAATGAGAGGGCAGTCCGAGAAAACGCTCTGAATTGTAGCTCATGGCAATACAAGACATCCCAACTGGTGTGTGAAACTGGGCTTAATAGCGCAGAGGATTGGAGACAAGTGGGAAGCAGAAAGTCATCAGTTTTAGGAACAAGGGTTGATGGGAAATGTAGTTCCAATACGAATTAATATTCGGGTGAGGTTCCCTCTGGCGACAGGGACGAGGAGCGAACTTCTCAGTAACAGAGCCCATAATACCCCCCCCACCCCCCCGCAAGAAGCTCCTGACATGAGGAGGGAAACAACGCCAAGGCCTCTCCGTATGAGCTCCATGGAATTCTTCGATGAGTGTAGGGTCCAGGACATCACCCGCATTGACCCAGGAGTGCTCCTCTGGACCGTACCCCTCCCAGTCTACCAGATACTGTAGACTGTAGACGGCGTCTGAAGTCAAGGAGTTTCAGAGTAGATCAAAATGTCGTCAATATAAACAATAGCAAATTTATCAAGCATATCTCGGAATATGTTGTTTATAAGAGACTGAAACACGGAAGGACTATTAGTAAAACCAAAGGACATTACAAGGTATTCATAATGACCAGTAGGTGTTGAAAAAGCTGTTTTCCACTCATCACCATCCCGAATACGAACTACAGAAATAAGTGGGAGCGGATAACGGAATTTAATAGTACCCTCATTTAGAGCGCGGTAGTCGATACATGGGTGCAGTCCCCCGTCTTTCTTCTTAACAAAAAAGAAGTCTGCAGATATGGGTAAATTAGACGGACAAATGAACCCCTTAGCTAATTCGGGGGTTTTGCTCCAGGAATTAAATTGATTGCACAGTCTACAGTACGATAAGGGTTTAATTGAGATGCCTTTTGCTTACTAAAAACTACGGCTAAGTCAGCGTATTCAGGAGAGACTGTGGTGATAATGGAGACCCTGGAAGAGTTTCAACTTGTCTCCCCAACGAATAATTTGTCCCTCATTCCATGAAATGGTCGGTTCATGCATACGCAGCCAGGGCAGACCCTGAACACTGGTATGACTAGGGACAGAAATGGCATACAAATGTAAATTTTTAGACTCTTCCTAGTCCCAAGGGACATCCATATAACGCCTCCACCTCTAAGAAAGAAGAACAAGAAATTAGAGAAATATTGTTTGGCAAATTCTAAAAATATAAAGTTAGCTGCAGAACCTGAATCGATTAGAGAATGAATTGATTGATTTTTTAAAAACTAGAGTAGTTGGTACACAAATTAACCTAAATTTATCAGGAAAAGTCAGACGTGGACTCATCGGGGAAGGCATTACGGGCATCGGGTGGCTGGGAACAGAAGGCAGTGCGGTCATGGCGGTAGGGAGAAAAGACTGGGATCCATTAAATGCTCTGGCCAACTCTTCAGTGATGGTTAGACGCGTGAGTAGTTGGTACACAAATTGAAGTAAACTGATTGTTAGATGTAGAAGCTAAACTCACAGGAGTGGGTCTAGAAACAGGCCAAACTCTACATTTACATTTAGTCATTTAGCTGACGCTTTTATCCAAAGCGACTTACAAATGAGGACAGGAAGCAACTTCGATTACAATAAGAGACAACAGTGAATAAGTGCTATACACATGGCTCAGTTTTTTCAACACAGTATAAGAATTTTTTTTTTAATTTTTTTTGTCCCCACGTAGAAGTGGGGGTGTGTTAGTAAATTAGTCGCGGAAGAAAAGATGAAAAAAAATGAGTTTTTAGTTGTTTCTTAAAGATGGCTAATGACTCGGCCATTCTGATGGAGATATGGAGTTCATTCCACCAACCGGGCAGAGTGAAAGAGAGAGTCCGAGAAAGTGATTTCCTCCCACGTTGGGATGGAACCACCAGGCGACGTTCGTTAGCAGAACGCAAATTCCTGGTGGGCACATAAGTGCGAAGGAGTGAGAGTAG
>JAZGTJ010012813.1:0-15542 GCA_036877575.1 Botia almorhae
TCAGATTCAGACTCCAGATTCAGACCTGCAAATGTTGCTCTTGTAAGTCTAATGATTCATACACGATGAGTTCCACAGACCCGCTCGCTGTACTATTTGAACTGGGTCAAATCTTATCCTCACATCGCTTCCTCTGAACTGCGCTGTGGTCAGACTGGTGACGGAAAAGAACGCTTTCTTCTGTAGCTGTTACCTTCTCAGTTTCACTCCAAGCACAAAGAAGCTGTTTGTGAGATTTCTAAAAGATGTGAGATTACTTGTTCTTATCTCATGTCACCCTCCCCTTCTACAAACGCTCACCTGTTAACATGCTATCACCGAAATTCCGAACTAATTCTGTCTAATTACAGTGGAGTTTCTCTGTTCTATTGTGTGGTCTGCATGCACAGCTGAGCAAATGGTGGCGTCTTTGTTTGAAGAGAATAATCAGGTGAAGATAAGACTCCCAACGCATCTGTCTTTGAAGAGCAAGAAACCTTCAGGTGTTGCCCGAGGGCAAGACGCTTCCAGAAACATTCAGCGAGTTTAGCAATCTACCCAACTGGTTTCTGTGGACTGTAGGAGCGCTGAGTCAGTCGGATTGGGCCGTGAAAAAGGATTTTTGGCCACTTCACCTATCCTGCTTCTGCTTGCACGTTTAATGAAGAATAATTTCTCACCTTCGAGCGAGCGGAAATGTGCTGTATTCTGGTCCGTTCCTGATTTTAGACGCGTTGCTCCCCGACTACGCTCTTGTTTTTCAGCCGCACTTCCCTAATTACAGACAGTGAAAGCCAGAGGAGACAGTATCTAGACTCCAGAAGTTCAGCATGTTCAGATCAAGCATCCAGACAGCTAGCTTATCTGCCGTTCTTTGAGGCAGCCGGAGATATCAGTTTTGCCATTCAAGGATAAAGGAGAAGTGATGTCTACTCAAAACATTATCTTGTTCCCTGCAAAATGTCATCCCCCCGCTCCTTTGTATTTATTCTGATGTCTCTAGAAATCTGGATACGTCTGTAATCCTGACTTTGTCTTTGTACCGCTTGCTAACTCTCTCTCTGTGTTTCTATAAATAACTCTCGTGTGGATAAGACATGTTAGCAGCGTGTGGTTTACATTTTGAGCGGCACTCATTTACTTGAGCTGAGGGCTCGGCTCCAGACTTTTTATAGTTGTGTTTTTATTCCCCCCAGTGCAGAGAACAATTCAGTCGAAAGTGTGTTTTAATGTTTTGTAAGATTAGTAAACATTTCAGAGTGTTAGACTTCCTGTCAGCCCATTGAATTTTCATAGTGTGACACTTCAGACCAGGTCTGTTTATGTTTTTGTAAACAGTGGTTCACTGTGGTTTGGGTTTAATTCAGGTTTATTTGCTTGGTTAGGTTTCTGGCTTACAATGGACTTTCCTCAGCTGTGTTAGAAGGCTAGAAGTCTTGTCAGAGGACAGTAGATTTTCATTTGTTTGTTTCTGTGATCTGTGGGATTATGAAAATACGCATTTCAGTCAGTAATCACTCCAAAAAATATCTTTTGTTTTCCAATGTTTTGCGTGAGCATTCGTTTTAGCTCAGTTTAGTCATGCAGTTTAGCATAGTTCTTGGCACAGACTTTGTCGATTGTTATTCTTGTGTCTTTTGTTGCTTTTTTAAACAAAAATAAGCAGCTTTTCTCTCCCATGGCCTCTGAAAGGGTTTAATTAAGTTAGAAAATAGATATAAAAATAGATGCACATTGGCTCTCGTGTGGCAGGAAACTCGTTATCCGTTGGAATCCATTAAACATGATGAGGGGACACACAACATGACTGCCAATCAAATGACTGAACTTTATGGCATGAGGTGTGACCATGAGGAATGGGCTGCTGTCATTTTAAATGTGCTGCTTTTATCAACACACACCTCACAGCAGCTGAAGGATCTCTCCTGATGATCCCCGCTGCACCATTTAAAAACCTGTCGTCTGATCCGAATGACAGAAACTTAACCTGTCTGCTTCATTCCAGCACGCTCCACCTCCTCACCACCTCTCAGCTGCTGTCACACCACCCGAAATGTTTTCTCTTCACAAAGTGTCATTTGTTTTTTTATGACCGAGAAAGTTTTGTTAACATCCGGTGAGATTTGTGTGTGTGATCGTTTCGGAGGTCGTCCTCTTCGCTGTAAATGACTGTTCTTGATGGAAATGTTCTGCCCTTGTGTTTCAGAGAGGTGAAGACATCAGAGTCGAGACATGAGAGTTTCATTGTTTAGAGTGGAGAACCGACCCGCAAAGACTCCTGATGTTCTGATGAAGTTCTTTCACACGTTCCAATGTTAGGAGAGCTATATTGTGTTTTCTTATGTCATCTTTTTGTCAATGTGTGGACCGTGTCTGAATAACGGAAGTGTTGTCATCATACCACACAGCACACGGTCGACTGTAGTCTCAGATACTCAAACAGAGTTTAGCCTCAAACACACAGGCTGTAATCCTAAAATCACTGCAAGAAGAGTGAGGAATGAGCCTCTGAACCACAGAAGCTTCTAATAAAAATCACAGCAGGAGAGCTGCTCGCATCCCTGCAGTCTTTATGCATTCTCTAGGTAAGTGAGAACATGCGGTGCATAAGCCATATATTATATTATGCATAAACGTCCATAACCAGTGTCTGCATGTCTCTCTCTCTCTCTCGCTCTCTCTGTGGAAGATTAGTGGAATGCAGAACATCCAGAAGGGTCTTTATTTTCACGAAAACCATGCAGTGTTTCTGTTTTATACCAGTCACCTCACACCAGTAATCTGAACATGTGTTTTCTGCTCTGAACTTTCTCCAGTGATGGATCACGGAGGACTTCTGCTTGTTATGCTTCTTTTGGGCTTCAACTGAGTAAGTCAACACACTGGGTCGACCAATCAGGAGTTCACTCCCCTTATTACCCGTCCCGGGGGGGGGTGGGCTAACCGGCAGCATGTGTGGCTGTATGGCATGTTGGCTGACTGATTGACTGAATGTGAGGGTGTGGGGCAATAAGGGGCTATCAGGTTTCTTGTGGCGTCAGGCCAAAATGTCTATATGTTGGCAAAGGACAGCAGGAGGTCACGTCATGGAGACCCGTGGGCTTTCACCCCCAGCCTTTGACAAATGGCCTCTGCTCTTTTCAGCCTGTGTGAAACGTCAAGCGTGTTTTCTTTGAGTCACATTTGATCAGTCCGTGTGTCCCCTGGGAATCGAACCCTCAGTCTTTGTTCTGCTCATGCTCAACTCTACCCGTTGAGCTACAGGAATGTAAATGTCGGTGTGTTCGGATCGGTAGGGTTTTATAGCATTACATTTTTAAACGTATCACAGCACCTTTATGAGGATGCTTCTTTTGATGAATAAGAGTTCTGTTTGCTAAAACCGCCGGATCTGAATGTTAAACGACACAATCGTGAGTCACATCCCACAGTAGTTCAGTGCTGATATCAGATTAGCCCCATGACAAGAGCGAAACTTCTCTTTGACTAGCAGTACAAGTCCTTCTAAGTACAAGCAGCACTTCAGTCCACAGCTGGTCTCTTGTGTCAGTTCCTCAGTGCAGGTCAGAAACTACAGAGTGCTGTGTGTGCCAGTTCTGGCACATTAACCTGCTTTGTTTCTTAGTATCAGCTGCATCTTCACACAAGTTTAGAAACAGTGATGTTTAAAACGAGATGCTAAAGTCTCTTGCTTAAATCCTGAACTAACAGTTCTATGAGGGAAAAACTTGGTATAGTTTATATCAGGGCAAAGTTAACAGCTGGTAATGAACTGGTAATTGTGCAGCAGCCCTGATTAATGACCGTCGTTCTCCTTAATGATCTGGTAACTTTGTTTCCGTGGCAACAGATCTCGTTAGAGCTTCCTGTTCAAGTGGCACTGAAGGTCCTCACACAACCAAACACACACACACACACACACACACACGGCAGGTGTAATCGTGTACAGCAGATGCATGAACATTGTGTTTTTATTTTTAAAAGCTGTAAAATTCTTCACCTCAAACCTTATTCCTGTACTGTGATACATGTTCTCATACACACTAATGATGCCCACATGTGACAGTTCAAATAGCAGAAAGTATTTGTCAGTTATTTAAGTCATTTTTTTTGTCATTTGGACTCAAAAGAAGTCACGCCGACAGTCCAGTCAGCTGAAATCACACAACCGCTGCCTCTTGAGCTGTTAAAACAGGGCTGGAATTAAACCACGCTGGAATATGATGGTTTTACTGTTTTTTGGAACATTACATAATATCGCAAAAACAACCATGCAGCCAAAACATTGAGTCTTTAAAATGATTCATAAGTTTTTTCACAGGCGTATCAGGTCACCTAGCACTTCCAAATGATCTCCGCTTCATAACAATCCTCATTCAAGGCTGTTTGGCCAGCGTGCATTTCTCATGTGTGGTCTCATGAATGTAGTTGGTCCGCTGCTTTATGTTGAAGCTCTGATACAGCCTCCATTAATCGTTTCACACCTCTTGTAGGAACTGTCTGTTCTTTCAGCTCGCTGTTGTCTGCTGTTAAATCTGGCTTATTTGCCGTGCAATGTGGAGCTATATATATGATCTGTTTTGTCTGGCTTAATTCATCTTAGAATAGTTCCAGAAGCCTCAGCCTCTCTCTTCTGTTTCCACTCGCTTTATTTCAGCCCGTGTTTTCATGACCCCTCGTGAACCCCTGCCATTGATGTCATGGTTATGCTGTGGAGGCCCGGAGAAGTGTTTCATTTTTCGGAAACTGCCTGTTTTCTACCGCAGGTGGTTCTGTAAATCAGACCTGCATTAGGCCCGACTGTCTACACACACTAAAAACATTACACAGCTCTCCACTCCCACACTGTAAAGAATGAAGTGTCGTTCTACCGTTTTTTACAAGTTACACAAGTTACAAGTGGAGTTTATTGTCATTTCGACCATATACAAGTACATAGTGAAATGAAACAATGTTTCTCCAGAACAAGGTGCTACATAAAACAAACACTGAACATCACAGACATACAAGAGCTACATAATTTAAACATAATATATGCATAAAGTGCACAAGTGCAAACACAGTACAACACAGTACAAAGACTATTGCATACTAAAGACTATTTTAGACAGTACTAAAGACTATTTTAGACAGTACTAAAGAGTATTTTAGACAGTACTAAAGAGTATTTTACACGCAGGTGAACTTGACTATATAGTATGTATATAATATATATGGCTGCAAAATAAACCACTTACGCTATAGGACCATGCAGACAGTCTTTATCTGTCTCTTAATGGCGGATAAAATTATTAAACTAATTGCTCGTGATTTGCTCTATTAAAATCGCGGGCGTAGCTTCGTTCATAAAAGCGCAGGTGAGCTAGCCTCGCTCGGTGACATTGTTATAGAGAGTGTATGGTGTGTATTAGTGTCACCACCACAGGCAGACAGAAGAACTGTGTCTGTACTTGTTCTCTCTTTCATCTACTAATCTACCAATAACTCGCTGCTCATTGAAGTTCTCACCACATGTCCTATTAACGTCGTCCGCCACCGGCCACAGTGAAAGCTCAGGTTCTTTAAACGGTCTGCTGTTTTTAAAACGCTGATTTGGAACACACTGAGGTCTTAGATGTTGGGACTGAGATACTTCATTCGTTGCGTACGCATCATCTCTCTCATTTTAGAGGCTTTTTGGCCGTTTTTGTAGATGATTATTTCCAAAATGGTGTCGTCTTCTGTTAATTTTGTTGGATTGATTATGCCCAACATGTTATCTTCTCAACATGACTGTTAAGCTAGCTAGCTGCGGGGCTTTCCAGAATCAGGGCCTCAATGACCAGGAGAAAATGTACCAAGGTACCGTCTGATACTGATGTAGACAAATGTACATTCCAACAGACCTGATGTCATGGGATTCCTCAAAGCAGAAGTCACAGTACGTTGTATCTGTATTTCATTCCTCAGTTATTAATGTACGTTGCACCCATTTATTTTAGTCTTTGTTATTTCCGTTGGTTGAATTTGGGGAATGTCACAGAATGTCAAATCGTGGCGTCCCTTTTGTGAATGAACGACGGACTGACGTGTCATTTCCTGTGTGCGGAGCTGGTATGTGTCACTGTTCTTAATAGCTGGTTTGGCCTGTTCTAGGTGACTCGTATTTCTGTCTCATGGCCTCCTTTTCTTCTTCATTCATTTGGATTCTTTTGAACGCAGAAGTAAACGCAAAAGTTTCCTTCCTCAGTGCTGGAGCTGGAGTTTTCTCTCCCTGTGTTCTCTGAATCGTGTGCTCAGACATGTCTTTGTGGTTCATCATGCTTTGGACTTTTGTACGGAAGCCCCTGGAAGAATTTGTTAAGGCATATAAACTATCTATAAACACAGACAGATTGTGTGACGTGATATTTAAAACATTCTAATGAATGATTTCTTCATGTCTTACAGAGCTCTGCATGATACTCATATTTAAGGGTCATTTAAAACACCTTAGTGTGCTGTTTTAAAAGCACCTGTCTTTGACATTGGAACTTGACGTGGAAAGAATGAGGTTCAGAGATGATTGCGGAGTATTTTCCGATAGTAAAGCGCTTATGTACACAAGCTCTTGCTCAATGACTCGCTGTCATCGGGTGAGGCAAACATGGGCCACGATTTCAGGTTTATTTGCTCAGCTCCTCTAATGTTTGCCACAGGAGAATCTGTTGAAGTTATTTTAGTGACACTGACCGCTCCTGGATCAAGGGCTACTGGGAAACTAGGTTAGTGTGTTGCAAGAACAGTCATTTGAAGATGATAAACGCTCATGTGGAATTGTTTAACTGCAGCCACGTTGTACCCTGAGTGTGCTGTTGTTTATAAGTAGAGTTCAGCCAATGGTTTCATGAGTCACAGGCTGGCTCAGAGCAAATAGTTTTGTTTTATCGAACATTCAATTATTGTGCTTAATTTGGTGGCTATCGTGTAAGATATCTTAGATTCGTCCCTTCCAAGGTGGAAGTTACTGAGAGCTGTGATCAGTGGGTATACTCACAGCCCTGATGGTACTAAAGTTTGCAGTGAGCTAATCTCTGTATAACTGAGGGGGCGCATGTGCTGTGCTGTGGAGAGGCTTTTAAGAGTGTGGAGGTGTGCCGAGCAAAGCACAAAGCCACGACCTGCATTATCCTTTTAAATGTTCCTCCGGGTTTATGCAGATTATAACTAAGGTTTAAGGTTTAAGTTCTTATCTTTAAATGTGAGGGGGTTTCGATTTATCTCAGAGTTCGGCCGCATTCAGTATTTTGGCTCTTATGAGACAAGTGTAAAAGATGTGTGATATTCATATAGCAAGTCGGTGTGCAACTGTCTTAACAGGATCTTATGTAATGAATTATCCTGTCTCGCCAAAGCTACACAGTGTAGTGTTTATTTCTGAAACGGGATTTTAATTGTTAAGCAACAGTCCTACAACAAACCAGTAAGAACTGCTAAGAACTGTCCAAAAACATTGAATAATATCAGTCATGTAATTCTGGATCTTTATTGCGTCGTCTTGTAAGGCGATTTGTTGCATTAGTAGAACAAACAGGTCTTTGTTTCATAGAGTTTGTTTGTGATCAATACAAAATAAAGCTTTATATTGATTAAATGAGGGTTTTTTTGTGGGTCAGAGAGGCTGGAGTTTAGTATGCAGATAAACCAGAGCATTCCTCTGGTGATCATGGGATTATGAGATTACAGGGAAAAGTTCTGGAAATCTCTCATTTGTGATAACTTGCAAATTATTTTTGAAAGGCCAAAGTCTGACCTAACATCTTGGAGTGCAAAGTACTGAAATACCTCCAGCAAGCTCCTCCCGTTTGTCCGCTCTGTTGTACTGTCATGCAGAGGCTTAGTTTGTCACAAGTTTTAAGTCATTGTCATGTCTTGATTTATTAGTGGTGTCGCACCAAACATCATTTGAAACGTTCGAACCTCAGGAAAATAGTTTGTCACTCCAAATTCTGTTCTTTGTCACACCACAGCCCTGCCTGATGGATTTTGGCATGGAGAATAGGCTGGAGAGAATCCACAGACTGAGGACAGCACTGTTGTTGTGTCACACTACATGCAGGTCTTCAGTAAATGCCTGCAGAACAATGATGCCTGTCTCTGAGTGACACAGGCCTGCTGTGTGCTCGGCTCGAACCGACAGCACATCACCTCCTGACCTCACAGCCCAGAGCCCGTGACAGGCGGAGAGATGGACTGATGATGTTCTGACCCACATAGCGCTGGACACACAGCGATCAAGGACACTGGATCTGTTTCAGAGACCATGAAAGGGACAGATTTTTATTTCCCTATAAGGCAATACATTTTAAGACAGTTCCTGTCAAAATTAAATGACCTGCCGTGAGTGATTGTCCCATTAAAATGCATTAGGCATGGTTTTAAAGAACTTTGCTGTTTTAAATGCAAAATGTTGTTTGTTTGTTAAATATCATTTTAAATGGTTGTGCTCGGCATGCGCGTGTTGCATCAGATGGTTGTTGAGTTGATATAACCCTAAACTAGTATGTAGTTATGCACATCTCTAGTGGTTGTATTGTACGCAGAGGCAGAACTTCTGGAACTCTAAACAAGATCTTCATGTTGACCTTAGTTTTTCTCCCATCAGGCAGAAGTAGAACTGAGACTCCTGAACGTTCTTCAGAAGGTAGATTTATGTGCATCATTCTCTCCACTGAGGCCCAGAGCTGCCCCTGAGGGAACTGCATTTCCCAAAAATTAGGTCACACGAAACACACAGCCCTGCTTATGAATAATCTGTTGAGTGCTGACTGATGAGAAACCTTTGGATTTGTCTCTTTAGTATCAACAGAAAATGTACAGTTTTGTTTTACTTGTGAACTTTTACTTTTTTAAACATTTTAACATTTTCATGCACTACAATTCCTTGTATGCGCAAGCATACTTGGCAATAAAGCTCTTTCTGATTCTGATTCTACCAGAAACGAATGTTTTATTGAACTGAATGAAATGAAGAGCCCGAGTAAGATTAGGGAAGGCACAGGGTCGTCCCTGTCAGTTATCTGTGTTTAATGAGCAGCCGTGAGTCGTGGGCGGGCAGTGGGGAAATTTGAACCGATGACCCAGGTGTCACGTGACTGCAGTAAGAGAGACTCTGTGGTTCTGTTTTCTAAGTAGAGAGTTACGAAGAATTTTCTGGCAAAAAAAGCAGAAAAAATACGTCAGATAAGACAAAAGACTTCCTAAATCTTCTCTTCCTAAAACTATGATTTGAGGATGTTGCTTTGTGATATGTCAGTTATTTTCCATGTCAAATGAAAGTCTTGTGCTTTTTACAGCGGTTTGGGAGATGTCATGAGAGCAGTGACGGGCTGTACTGTAAGTCTGTGTGACTGTGGCGCGATTTAAACCCGTGATCAGACAGCGGTCCTCCGTTCATCCTACCAAAATACCCAGAAGCCCCCAGTCCTCGCTTTACACTGTATTAAAGCAACATGCCAGACAAAAGCGTCCCAGTTCTGCCAAAAGGATGTGCTCATATTTGTTTTGATGTATTACACTCCTGTCATGGCCATTGCTAAGTGCTGCTGGGAAATGAACGCTGGCTTTCAAGCAGTCATGTGACTGAGTCTGTCCATCCGCTGGGCTGTCTGTGTAGTTATCAGCATATCCCAGCCAGCTGGTTTCTGTGTGTGTCTCGTACTTTTTTTGGAATATTTCATGTCAGAATTTGTCAAGCCTGTCATGTCCCCTCACTGTGTCTCCTGGATGCCCGGTTTGATCAGGGGCGGGTTGAACGGTATTTTTGGTGTCAGTGCTCGACTGGCGCCCCGTGTTTGTGAAATATGAATCCAAAGATGGACGATAATGAGTTTCCCCCCGAGAACAAAATCTTTGTCTGTCCATTAAGACTAAGTGCTCTGCATGCCTGCAGCTTCAGTCACTACAGGAAGTAACTCAGCAGTGAATGACGCGTGAAACCTCCATAATTACCAGTCTAAGCCCGGAAACATACACTGTGTAGTAACGTACACTGTGTAGTTACGTACGCTATGTGCTTAGCGTTCTCATTGTAACATATGTAATGTAGGTTTTTGCGTTACTGTGGCAGTAATCAATCTTATTTCTTAGGGATGTGATTTCTCAGATAGCTAGCTATAAAAATGTCAACAATGTAACCATCTTGCCAAACAGAATTGTCTTCAAGCTGTTGCTTTATGATAAACAACCCGTGTTTATGTGCGAATAACAACACAATGAATTGTGTAGCTAAAATCGATTACTATGTTCGCACTATTGGGTTTCTACAAACAAAATCACAACATCTAATGCTTTGCAGGTGCACTTGGCTGTGAAACCTGAGGCCTGGACTGAGGTTCTGCCGTTTGGGTCCCATTATTGTGGAGAAGCACTGTCCCAGATATGGATTTGTGTTCCTAGAAACCAGGGCCTGAAGCCAGTTTTTTTCCCTTTTTCATTTGTTTTTGGCAGCAGATTGGACAGTTGTGACATATTACAGTGCGAGCGTAACCGAGGATGTGGTCTTCACTGTGGCCGAGAGGGTTCTGTTGAATGAAACGGAGAGATGCACATGAGAAGCAGCTGGTTGGGATGCTCCTTTTACTGTAGTACAGATTACAGTATGCGTTCAACTTCAGGGTCCGATGCGAATCGTTTGATCGGTAGTCTGCTAGACATGGAGAGCTCGGCAGCTGTCTTCATTTCTCCCTGTAGCTTTGAGCAGCAGTTTGATGGAGCTGCGTACGTTTCACTGCAGCTCTGAGCTGTGTGGACATGCAGCACTCTGCTGAAGAGATGCAGAATATTTGTGATGCACTCTTCTTTCACTTCCTGTTTAGCAACAGGAAGTTGTGTGCATCTGTGGATGCAGGTTTGGCCTGAATCAGAACACATTAACCATCGCACAGTTCAGTTTCTAACTGTTGAAGTGCAAACAAACACTCATGGATCTCCGTTCTTGTCTCCCAGAGCTTTGATCTGGTGCTTGCTTCTTTCCCTGCTGCCATCGCATTTGAAAATGCGCCGCAACTCGCTAGCATGAGTCATGCCAATCAGTTTTATTTGTCTTTGTACGAACGCAAATCTCGGGGGTTATTATGCTGTGCTGTTATTCAGAGACGATACGGCTGGCTCATCTTGCCCTGCAGATCAGAACCAGTTTGCCATCGCTGCACCTTTCGCTGTGGTCAAAACGTCATCATTCCCACCAAATCAAGGAGCCTCTGGGTTATGGGGCGCCTGTTATTATGACAACACTTCTAAAAAATGCTGTCAGATGATCACCTCTTTTTAAGGCGGTGCTCTGAATCTAAACCTTCTCTCATTCTGATGTCTTCAGTAGGAAATCTCTGGTGAAACAGACATTGAGAAATCAGAGCGACTCTGTGTTAATTTGATTCCAGGACTGTGGAGTCGGCACTGTTCATTATCATCATTGTATTAGCAAGAGGTTGATTTTCTCAGAAGAGAGTCGGAGGGGGAGTTTTCTAGAAACACAGACTGTCGTATCTGATTTCTACACTGTTTTGTCCTGCTGTTTACAGACGGAGAGCACCACAGTCATGTTTATCTCATGCCTGTGCAGGGCGGTAGAGCAGAACATTTCTAACGTGTAAACAGCTAATTGTTGGGTCAACTGCACAAGGTAATGTGACCCTTGTGTGCCCACATATAGCAGCCATGAATCCTCATTTAAGCAGCCATCACTAATAGGTAAACACTGTTAAGTCACCCTTAACTAATCTTTCCATTGTGTTAACTAGCTATTAGAGAAACTTTCCTTGTTATCTTAACACAACTTAAAGTCTGGAAGTCACAAAAGAACGTTTTAATTACTAAAGTCGTTTAATTACATTTAAGTTTGATGTTTATTTGAAATACTAAAGCATCATTTGTAATGTGGACGGTCTCTGGACAGTCTGTAGACGGTCTCTGAACGGTCTCTGGACGGTCTGTGGACGGTCTGTAGATGGTCTCTGGGCGGTCTGTAGACGGTCTCTGGACAGTCTGTAGATGGTCTCTGGACAGTTTAAAACAGAATTACTGTGAACATCATCTTGGTTATTTTACATGTTTAGTAGCTGTCTGTTTTTCACATCTAACTTTAACCTGTTTACTCTTGTAAACAAACCCTTGATATACACATCACCTGACTCGAGCGTGTGCACCTGTTTTTATTTTCAGATGCAGGCTGCTAAAAGTGACGCTCGCGGTGGGCATGAGGTGCCTGAGTTAAACGCATCACTTCCTTTATTCTCGCTCATTCTCGCTCGCCCACTCACTTGTTTATTCTTCCTGAGTCTTATCTGTGATTATATAGAGCCAGAGGGGGTACAGAAACTCAATTTAGGTAGCAATCAGAGGGCTTTTTCAGCTTTCTTTTTGCCCCGCACTACAATAGAGGTTATCAGACGCTGCAGTCCTCTGTGGGCAGCAGTAGATCTCGTCATTGTTCTGTGTTATCAGACATTGATTGGATTTTCCACAGACGCAGTGAGATGGTAGATAAGATGGGCTGTGTTTGCAAAGAGCGGATCTGATCTTTGTCTCCCTGTGTTTATTTTTAATGTGTTTTTTTGCTATATTTACTAAAAACATGCTAACAGAAACCCTTTCAGCTACGCAAGCTCAGTTTATCACATTATTAACACCCGTTTACACCCTATAGCACATGTTAAACCTCTGCAGTTTTCTGTCATGGTAGTTTGCATAAAATCTTGTCAGTATGTTTATAACTAGAATAATATGTGAATGTAAATAATAATCCATCAGCTTTCATGGCATTTCTGATATTTTAAGGTAACTCGACCACTGTCTTGACTACTGAGGTTTGTTATCGCTATAGTAACGCAGGAATGCGTGCTTGCAGAGTATTTTTCTGGTCTGAGTTTTCTGCCGGCTAATCTCTCTCTCTCTCTCTCTCTCTCTGTCTCTCTCTTTCTTAATGGGTTGCAGACGCTGCTGCTAATACAGTTGTTAGTGCATTTGGAAATGAATGCGCGTGTCTGCATTAGTGCGGCATGTAGAATGCAGCTGTCAGTGTTCTAGAACGCCAGCACACATGTGAGCAGACAGAGATACTGATGCTCGTCTGCGCACACTCAGCCTGTGAATCAATTGATCCGAACGGCACAGAACTAAATTACATTTAAAAGAGGCAAATCGCCAGCAGGTCTGCAGGGCAGCACAGACATGTTTGTACAGAATGCGGTTTGCATATAATGCGCATCCATCAGGCTGTACCAAAGTGGCCCACAGAAAAAGTGCTTTCTTCACAAAGTGCCAATAGAATAATTCGTAACTGTCGGAATCATAACCGTCCCGTCTTGCGCGTGCTGATAAAAGCCCAATCCAGAAATAAAATGACGTCAGCCCCCGCGCACAATCCCAAAAATTCCTGCCCTCAAAAACTTCAGTTGGATGGGTCACGGTCTCTGGGTAGAATATTACAGGAATGTTTGGGGCGGGTTTTTATGAGCGATCATGTTGAACCAGTTTGCTCCATTTGTGTGTTTGTGTGTGTGTGGTCCTTGCTAGGATTGGGCATAGGATAATGGAAACGCTGTTTTTAACGGAGATGAGTCTTATCCTACCCTGTGCTTTATTCTTTGTCTACGGGGGTCTTTCAAAAGCTCTGGCAGAAATCCGGAATCGGGTTACATTATTTAAGTTGAGTGGACCCACTCCAGTCCCCTCATGAGCCGCTGTGGTTTTACATAAAGTCGTTACAGCTCATTTAAACCACATTTGTAAAGCGTACCCAGTGCTAACTTCTGCATTTTATCCGTGTGGAGGCTATTAAAAGCTAATGAATCAGTGTGAAATGTAGCTTTCCATCCACGTCAGATCATGTACACAAAGCAGGTGACTGAAGTTCATTTGTATGTTTTCTGTCTTCCGTTCCGACAGGATCGAAAGCTGTCGAAATCAGAGCGGCAGAGGTTCAAGGAAGAGGCCGGCATGCTGAAAGGGCTGCAGCACCCAAACATCGTGCGATTCTACGACTCGTGGGAGTCGCCCTCCAAAGGTCGAAAGTGCATCGTGCTGGTGACTGAACTCATGACCTCAGGCACGCTGAAAACGTGAGTGTACACATCACATTTAGTCTTGTATCGTGTTGTTCGTCCGTCACATTGTAGCATTTGTCTACATCTTATTACGTGGCCTTCTGGAATTCTTAATTCTGATTGGTCAGTTGCACTGTGTATCAATTGTACATAATCACGCTTATTGTTATTACAACAGTAACCATGGAAACGTGTGACACCGTTGTAAAAAGCAGTATTTGTTTCTGTGGCTAAGTGTTTTATGTTCTAAATGAAGTACAGATTGAAATGAAGAGAACACATAATTGGGCTTTCTGGAATCTGTTGGGTGTGTTGAGTGATGAGACAGTTTTGAGTCAGAGTTGTTGCTCTCTTCTGTATCGCTCTGGGTTTTTTTACTCTTGGCTCTGTTTCAACCTGTCAGTCACGTGCCACACACATCAAAGCACAATCTTACCTCACCACCCGTTTCCCCCCGCCGGGCACAGAGCTACACCCAGCTTACCTTTATTCGTATTAGGCAAACTACGTCTGTTTACATAAAAACGCTCTGCTAACTGCAGACATTTTTCTTGATGAGCTGAGATAATTCATTGTTATTGGAAACAGAAATCATGTCGGTGGAAACACGAGGTGAATTGTACACACCTGTAACATCCACGACCATCTAAAGTTCGACCTTTGTACACAGAGGTTTCTCGAGGGTAGCACTGTCTTACACCATCTGATTCCCCGCCTGACAAACAGGTCGGTCAGCTGAGAGCCGACCTATAACAAAAGAGCTAATTCGGCTTTTTGCAGTGAACTCAGTACTGTGCGAGTTCATGTTTCTTTTCCATCAGGGCTTGTGTCCGTCTTCCATCTGGCCCAAGGCATTATGGGATATTAGGTATCCAGCTAGCCCTGTCTTGGTGCCTCAGCTGAGTAGATTGTTGTAATGAGGATTATATAAGGATTATATAAATCAGGCTGTGGCTCAGCTCCAGAAGATTTTATTTGGGTGCGCTAAACTGATGGAAGTGCTGTGGAACGTTGCCATGATTACAAGCTGGCATCTTACTCATCCGGGCCTTCCCGTGTCATGTGGAAGAAAACGCGATTGTCTTTTAAAGCTAAAATCAAACAACAAAAACAATTGTTGTTGAAACTGCTGTTTCGACTCGGTCAGTGGCCTCAAACAAACACCACTGTTGATTGATTGAGAAGCAGCTGCAGGATGATGTTAATGTGCTAATGTTGACCCGTCCGATCTCTTTGTGCTCAGGTATCTGAAGCGCTTTAAGGTGATGAAGATAAAGGTGTTGCGCAGCTGGTGCAGACAGATCTTGAAGGGCCTGCACTTCCTGCACACTCGGGCCCCTCCCATCATCCACCGGGACCTTAAATGCGACAACATCTTTATCACGGGTCCCACCGGGTCTGTGAAGATCGGCGATCTGGGCCTGGCCACCCTCAAGCGCTCTTCATTCGCCAAAAGTGTCATAGGTACGAGACAGCATTCCTGACTCCTCCTCAGTTTTT
>JAZGTJ010012814.1:0-15541 GCA_036877575.1 Botia almorhae
AACTATGACTAGTTAAGATAAAAATACACAACAGCAAGTCTTTTCTCCTGACTTTATATTTACCAATGAGATGTGAACATTATATAAGTGAATGACATCATAGTCAAACGTTTTCATATTGACATAAAAGATTCATCTGTCATTCTAGCTTGCAGAACATTATAATCATATGCTTGATTTGGGAAGACAGCGGAGGGCTTTATATATGTATGTATTTCTGGATATTAAATCTGTATCTCCTCCACAGCCCCTGGGGCTTTGCTGTCCTTCCTCACCCATTGCGCTGGCATGCTACAACTTATTAAAAATAAACCTCTTCTGGACACCCACCGTGGTAACAAGGTCTTCAGCCGCGGGTCATGTTTCTTTCTAGGGCTGTTATGCTAGCCGAACCGCGCTAGCCAGCAGCTAGACGAGGGGAGCTTTAGTTTATTATTTAGATGCCAACTATGCTAAATCTACTACTCAACATTCTCGGTGGCCTTGGTTCCCTTCCCAAGATCTCGTGTTGCTTTATACATGGCGACTTCTTCCCAGCTAACAATTTTGGATCGTAAGAACGGTTCTCTAATGTTTCTATTAAGTAACAGAAACAATTAAAACGTTATTTTAAAATTAAAATTAATAAAATAAAGTTGTATAACATTATTGCTTGGTTATAACAACACTATTCAAATGTTTTTTTAAATCTGTAACGTTGTTTAAAAACGTTTCACTAACTACTTAAGAGTAATGTTTTTGATGTGTATGATAAATAATATGTTGAAAATGTTCTACTTTTCTTACTGCAAGAATGTTTTTGATAACTTTGACAGAACTTTTAGAGAACCGTAGTCGACATTCTGAGAATGTTCTCTGTTAGCTGGGTGGCCTCTGAGGGGGTTTAGATTTAGCGTGATTACCACTTTAATCTGTGGGTCCTTGTAAGAAACATATACATCCTCAGCTTTTACAGGCCGATATTTGGAGCTCATTTTCTATTGCAGAAAAACGTTGTGTATTGAATTTATCTGTTCGATTTCTATACCAGGTTATGTGCTTAAAGCCAACTCTTCCCAAGTGTTCTCTATGCTAATGAATAGCTGCTGCTAGCTGGAGTGGCTACAATAAACACTGGTTGTGGTGTGTAGATGATGCCGTTGGGATTTTCTGCTGTTTGTACTTTATTCAATCCAGGAGTGAGTCTGTCAGATTTCCAGAAGCATTCTGCCATCTCTGAGGGGGTCTTCAACAGTCTGTTTTAATAAAGTTATAACCATCGTTTTTGGTTGATAGGCTTTTGCAGATTTTTAGGCAAATGTTTGCTCAAACTGTAGAATTCCCAGTTCACAAGCTACGCGCACTACAAACCTGCAATGTTAAACTAGTTTCCCTCAGGAAAAACTGAAAAATGGTTACACAATTCAAAACTAGTCCCACACGAACACAATACTGGTTCTGACTAATGCGTTCCAGGCTAATACAAAACATTATGTCTGTGCATGACTAATGAGATCTAAAGGGTTTGTAGGGCTGACTAATCACGCAGTTTAACCAAAAAAAACCTTTTGTGTTATTTATGATCAATAAAACTTAAGTTCAATGGGACCGTTCTGCTGCCCTGGATATTCCTACAGCAACTTAATTCATTGATTATCCAGCCAAAGTGACTGGCAACTTATGCGCCGTTTACAAATGGGAAGGTTTTTTTTGTACTTTATTCGCATGAGTAATGTAATAAATGGTAAGTAGGAGAAGAAGATCCTAATCCAGCACATGTGGTCTTCATCTGATGCATTTATTGCAGCAGCTGCAATCTCAGCAGACATGCTGCACCCCGTAATATCACCATGAAAGAGATCAGCTGTCTGAATCAATAGCGCATTGTTCTGACGGTGTGTTCTTATCACGATGTGTCATTTAACAGGTTTTGTGACCGTCCAGTGTGTGACTGACCTCAATTGACTTCACCCAATAAAGTCATTCCAAACCTGTATGATTTTTATTTTTTCCGTGGAAAACAAAAGAAGATATTTTGAGAAACGTCTCAGTGGTTTTGTGTCCTTGCTGTGGAAGTGCCACTGTGGTTTGGTTCCAACATCAAAACATGTTTGTGTTCCTCAAAAGCAAAAAGGGGGTTAGGTTTGGAATGACATGAGGGTAAGTAAATGATTTTTCATTTTTGGGTGAACTATTCCTTTAGGAACAGTGTGGCTCTGTTTACTCCTGGTGTTAGGGCTTGTGATAGTGTCATATAAAGTCATATAAAAGTCATATAAAGTTTTTAAATCAAAGGTTACAATTTGAAAATGATCTAGAACTGAACTCAGTGTCAGACCTTCATACAGGGTTTAAAGATGGGGGAGAACTTCATGAGTTAACAATGGTGTCACTTGTCTACACAGCTGTTTTGGAAAGCTGAAAGCTTGACACTCCATATTTTTGGGTCGGTCACCCTTCTCTCGCCGCTCAAGCTCCTTCTAGCCCTTTCTAAGCTAGTGCCAAAAGTCAAATGGAAGTTGGACAACTGTTTTGGAAATTAGAGCTGTCTAATGTGTTGTATTTTTGTATACAGTACCGGTCAAATGTTTGGAAACACTCGTTGTGCATTATTAGTTTGTTTACATTTTAGAACGATAGTAAACGATGAAATAACACAAACGTAACTTTGGAAATTATGTTGTGACTAAAGAAAATTGAAAATAAATTAAATTTTAGTTATATTTACATTTATGCATTTTGACAGATGCTAAACGCATAACCTGAACCTTTAACCTTTTGCACTGCTAACACAATGCTCTAACTGAGCTACAGGCACACACATATTTTAGCATAGACAATGCAGTCACTCTTTGTCTAAAATTTACAAAAATGTTTTCTTGAGATCACCGGTTTCTTGAGGAATCATCCCGTGAATCTTTTTAAAGAGCTTTAAATGAGTTCCCCTCTATCCTACATTCTCACTGGCTTCTTTTTTAATCATTTTTTGGTCCAAATCCTCCATTTCAGAAAATTAATATACAGAAATTAATATGTTGGCACAATGTTATTTTGTCAACAATAATCATTTTAAACGTTTAAGCTGACAGCTTCAGATGAACAGATTTTTAAGATGATAAGACACATTTCAGGCAAGTCTCCAAACTCTTGACGGGTAGCGTGTGTCATATGCATGTGAGGGGCTGAACAGTGTGGGTGGCTGTGACAGGCAGTTCACATCTGTGTAAGTGAAGCACAGGAGACAAAACAGTAACACACCGTTTGCTTAACTCTGGAAGGCAGCAAAATCTGGAAGCAGTGAAACAGTCTTAAGCAGAACGCAACAGAACACTGGGCCCATTCAAACCAATAATTTTCCCTGGCACTCATTTTTAAAGGGCAGAAAATGAGATCATTCTCCTTCGGTGCGTGAGCAGAGATGAAGCAAAATATTAAATTATAAATATAAATAGTAAAGATACACTGTAAGGCTGGCTGTTTTCCTTCCAAGGTGGCAGGCAGGTTTTAATTTAATTACGTTCAAATATTCTAGATTTACTTATCCTGTTTAGCTTATCCTATTTTTCTCATCGGTTATTGCTCCAAGGAAATTAAAGGGACACACATTGTTTTCCATGTAAGGTCAGGCTTAGAAGAAACACTCCTTGTCATCTTGAGTCTAAATCCTGGTTTTATTCCATGCCCCCATTGGCCTGATGAAGCCAAAAGCAGCAGTGTAGAAAACACCGGATTCCAGCCTTTAAATAGTGATTGGTCCAACAAAAACCAAACAGTACCAACAGTACCTACACACACTGGAAAAGGTGCCTTGTGCATTGCCGGATGAGCTGATTGGCCTTTGAATCTTGTGTGGGTGGGTCTAGGGGTGGGCGAGACTGTGAGTAGGCGGGACTTTTTCAGACACTAGAAGACATAAAAACAAATCAAAATAGAGACAGGCTCTCCTGTGTGCTGTTGTTGACTTAAATGACCTAAAGCCTGAGAAAATGAGAAGTATTAAGTTGATTAATGTCATACTTGGCGAAATGACAGTTTCTAATAGCAATTTTAATAATAGCAAGTTCTCTTTATCTGGAGCGCAGACAATTGAACAATTAGCCCTGAGAAGATAATGACACACAATCAGATCAGAACCGTATGAGATCTGATCGCCTCTGTTCCAGTGAGAGCTTTGGGGAAACCATTATTTTCGGTTAAGTAAGCAAATGTGAACAGGAATGAAATCCAGATGGGCTTCTTGGACTTTGTTCTCACTTTTGGGTTTTGGCGACCAGTGACAGTGTGCAAGAAAAGAGAAAAATTGCACTATAAGCTGTTGTTACATAACCGGCCTGTCTGATGATATGCCCGCGATAGTTAAACCTGATGTAAACGTTAGCATAGCTTATTAGCATATCATTACGATTATTATAAGAATCTTTTATTCATTCAATCAAGTCGCTGATTCCCCAGTCTGTGGTTTATTGTCTTCTTTATATGAGCAAGTTTGCTTTCATACACTGCCGTAAATACATACTGCATGTAATAATATCTGCATACCCGCCACATTGTTAAATTCTGGGACCCCATTCAAAACCGTTTTTGCTTTAACATTCCATGCATGACGGTTGGGAAATGATGGTTGGGCAGCACTTTTCTTGGGTAGTTTTCTTGATCATGGAAAACGCGTTGCTCCCTAACCATAACCATTGATTTACATTACATTTATTATTGGAGTACTTTAAAAAAACATTTCTATAGCGGAGAGGAACGTACTGCGATCGGTGCGTTTATTAGTCGTGGCATTTTCAGTCATTCGCTTTCATAAACGTTTAAAGGTTTTTTTACTGCACTTATATCGCAGGCTTGTTCTTCTCTGACTGTCTGCTGCAGACCAGAATAATTGCAATAATTTGCCTCACGGCATGTGTGCTCATATTTTCCCAATCAATTATCAGGTGTGAACTTGAACCGCATCACCAAATGCACAGCCACAAAACAAGCACGAAACTAGTCCATCCAAAACAACCGCACACACTCAGAACAAATATTGTGCATTGAGTTTCTGGGAACATATTTCTCAAGAGACCTTGTGGTTCCTTCATACAGGTAGATATAAATACCCTGTTGACACTGAGCCATAAACACAGAAACCCTCTAATTCGTTATCACCAATGATTAGCTAATTAAAAGAATGAGCTATAATTAACATAATCATTTTTCAGCTAACAATTTTAGGCTGTAAGAATGTTTCCCTAATGTTTCATTTAATTATAAAAAATGTTATTTTGAAGGTTCTTGGAAGGTTCAAAACATCAATTTTTTAGACACTGTATAAACATTATTGTTTGCTTATAAGAACGTCATTAAAAAAAATTTTATCCTGTAACTTTTTCAAACATTCCACTAAGAACTTCAGAATTCTTTTAATTTTTATTGTACATATTTTATGTATGTATGTGTTCTACTTTTGCATGTTGTGTGTAGAATGTTTTGCAATTTGCCTCTATTCTCATCTATTTGTTTTTAATGGCTAAGCGTTATTATTTAAGTCAATCAGCTACAGTGCTTGTTATTGATGGCGAGCATCTGCGTTTACTGTACTCATCCCAGCCTGCCAATGAAAATAATGAGGGGGAACGTCAGCCAGTGGCTACAGTAAATCGTTTGAATGGTAAAAATCTCCAGGTAAATGGTGTTTTCATAGCATTTGTGGGCCAGGAAGATCAGACAGGCATGTGTCAGTAGCCATTCAACCTCTGTCACTTCCTACAGCTCTGTGTCTTGGAATTCTCAATTTGACCAGCTCTGATTTGCCAAAATTTTTGTGCTGGTTCACAGTTTCCAGACTGGCTTTATGGCAGCGGGCTCAATGATTGGGTCTCTCCGGCTCTAAAGGCCCATAGCAGAAGAAGCTGTCTACACAGGAAGCAGACGTGCCCAGCCTCCCCCCCCCCCACCCCAGTGTAAGAGTGTTGAGAGAGAACAGGCTGTTCCTAAACCTACACATGCTTCACCACAGCTATGTTTGATGCCCAAAACATCAACTGAATTTGAGGCAGGACGTAGGTGTCACAACAGCAGTGACTGTCACTCCCCAAACCTCACTGGGCAATTACAATAATTGGCTTTCTCACTTCCAGCCTCTTTTAAAAAGAATAAAATGCCCGTTGTGCTACATAGCTGAAATGCTGTTTTCTTTCCTGCTGTTTTTATGTATTTCTCCTTCACTTTGCACCAGATGGTTTTTGCACTAAAACCGTGTTGATGGCACTTGGGTTAGAGAACCAATCATGAGTGAGTCATTGTGGGTTTGAAGTGGCATTCCACACTTGGGCTCTATCTGCTCAAACCAACAACCATTCAGTATCTCTGACTCATCAAAGGAAGATAGTAATTCTATTGACTGAGGCCGAACGCTGCATTAGTCACCCTGGTTTTATTTCTATCCGTTTCGACTTCATGTTTGCTGACTATTGTTTAGCGCATCTGCAGTCGTTTAATAGAGTTGTTTTTGATGTCGTTAAAATGTTGTAAAACGTATTTGAGCTTTTGCCGATTTATTTAGATCTCTGTTTATAGCTGCTCATGCTGCTAGCGAGTTGACATTAGCATTCAATTCAGTTGTGTACATCTGAGTCTTGTTAAAGGTCAGCAAACAAAAGTCAAAACAAAAGACAAAAGTCTTCGTAAATCTAAAGTCTTGGAGACCCCACAAAATCGCTTGATGAGCGTAATTTGCTTTTGTTGGATTTTCCAGGGAAACAGAATGTTTGTGTGAGACATATATAAGGAATTACGCCTTGTTTATGTAGTTAATAAGCTTTAGTTTAATAAAGTCACGAATCTTGATTTGTTATTTGCTAATCAGTTGCAGGTAGTATTAAGGGGCGGGGCATTCTCATTCTAGAGAGCATTTGATTGGACAGAAATCTGTAGTGCAAGATGAGTCAGCAATATTTTTGGCAAGATGCATATGTTGTTCATTTATGTCTATTAGGAATACTAATTGTTAGTGCATAGAGTAAAGTATAAACAATGTAATAAATGGAACAAGATAACCCAGGTTTTAAAACAGCCCCGGGTTAATTTTACGTGTTGTTTACATTTATATTAATTCGTTTAGCAGATGCGTTTATCCAAAGCGACTTACAAATGAGGGAATGTTTGCCATTTCGCCTTAAGAGCCAACATGCGCACAGTGTGCAAAGCTACGTTTACAAGCAGGAATAGATGATCAGAGAAGCAAATAGCTCACGATATTGGAAGAGAAGTCAGGAGTACAATTATAATAGATTTACACAGGTGTAGAGTCGTGCTTTATAATAACATGTAGGTTTTAAAGTTCTCAAGAGTCTCTCAGGGCTTGACACCCTCTTGCCTTGATTTAATATCAGTAACGTGAGCTGTAAATGGACCCTGTAGTGGGACTGAAAGTGTATTTACAAAAGACCAGAGTTCAGGTCAAAAACATAAGCAGCATTCTTTGTTTGCTGATATCATGTTACAGTATATTTAGATGGACCTTTGAAATCACGTGGGACTGCAGGAAACTGTTCTTTATAGGAGAATCATAATCAGTGGGAACCGAACCATTTATTCATCGCCACTTTCAACAGAAAGAATAAAAGGAAAAGGTGTTTGGGTGTTTTGTTCAACACCTAAAATAGGTCAACAGTTTGCAGTATGTAAGCAATGTAGGAACGTTCTAATCATCCTGTTTTCAGGATGTTGAATTAACGTTATTGCTTGGATATAAGAACGTTATTTTTTATATTTTTATTTTTATAAAACCTTTATATTTCTTCAATGTTTTAAATGCTCCACTAACAACTTAATAGTAACATTTTTGATATATACAGTACATTAAAACGTTCTACCAATGTTACCGCAAGAATGTTTTTTGAAGCTTTCCTTTTAGCTGGGGAAGCCATGAAACTGCAATTCAAAAACATCTGACTGCAGATGGCTGTGATTGACCAATAAGAATCAAGTATTCCATAAAATAATAATTTACATTTTTATCCATAAAAATAATTGGGTCACATCACACCAATCAGCACCAGCTGCTCTCAGATTGTCTCACACTCTAGAATCAACTCTGATATACTGCAAATGTAACTGTACAGTAAGTGTGAAAGTTTGCAGTGTGCAACATCGCTGAGAGAGAAAGCAGATGGAAGGTTTGCACAGGTGCTAAATTTACCCTTTGTGTCGAGAGCTTTGGGATTGAGAAGAACCTTGAGAAGATCTGAAATCTGTATGCTTTACTCCAGAGAAGCCAGAGGGCTGGAGAGTTTAGCCTGCATGTAACGCTCTTTATTGAAATAACACATCACAAACTCCCAGCAGGCATTGGGGCTGCAGGCTACATCGGCGGCCAGGTGGATTAACGTGTGTCTGGGGAGTTGGAGGGAGTTTTCTGCCTCAGTTGTCATCTCCTCTCAAAAGCACTCACTGATGAGCATCCATCTCACTGCGGGGTTGTTCTTTGGAGAGGGTGGCAGCTGGCTTTGCCATGTTTTTCAACACACACTGCCTGTGGGCACACATGTTCTGCTCAAATACTCCTCCACCTCTCTTTCTTAGGACCACAACCACACAGCATGTCAGGAAATAACAGTGGTCTTTCGTTTTGGCGAATAGCTTCTTTAAAAAGATAGATTAGCATTCCTGGTGATTTTTCCTGGCAGCGTGGAGGTATTTGCTTTGTCATTATTCTCCACGCATATAAAATCCATGTGAGAAGCTGTAGATCATCCAAACATCTGAGTGGGAAAGAGAGAACGTTGTGACTTTTATTATATAAATTTTGTCAATTGATGTCACATGCTACATCTTCAATCCATCAACAGTACCTGACTCTAATCAGAATCAGATGGGTTTATTGGATTATTTGCATGGAATAATCAGAATATTGATAAACCGAATATGATGTATCAGGTGCTGTACGAGTGAATCTGAATTCACATGTGTGCAAACATCACAGTTAATATGGAACATAGCTTGGCAATGAACTCTTACACGTGTGTTTGAACTGCTGACAACTTTTAAAAATGGATCCTACCAGCTAACAATTGTAGGTTGTAAGAACATTTTCTTAACGTTTTAATTAAATAATAAAAACAATAATAAATGAAACTTCCAGTTTCAGAAGAAACATTACTGTTTTGTTATTGTCCAAACATTTTTTAAATTCATTTACTTTTTAAAACGTTCCACTAACAATTTAAAAATAACGTTTTGATATACGATATATAATGTTAAACAAGTTCTACTAACAATACTGCAAGAACGTTTTGATAACGTTGGGATAACGTGTAGAGAACATTAGCCAATGTTCTAAGAATGTTCCCTGTTAGCTGGGGTGTGAGTTTTGTACGCTACGTGACTTTTAAACGACATGCGACATTTATAATACATGCATTTGTTATTTAATATTTACTGATAAAATGTATTTCTTAAAGGGACAGTTTGCTAAGAAATGAAAATCATTTACTTATTCATATATTCAGATATATGTGTGAAGAACAAAAGGAAAGATACACACAAGTGACGACAGGATTTTCATTACCGGGTGAACAAACCCTTCATCATTTGAATGACGTTTCTGTTTATCTTGCAGATTTTTGCGTATTTACGCAAGTGCGCAGAATTTGCATGGTTTGTCGTGCATGATTTGTCCTCATGGTTTTAAGGAAGAGGATCTCCGGCTGCCTGTTGTTTTCTGTGGAGATGAATTACAGCCAAAAACGAATCTGAAGCGACATAAATCCAGTCATGTTAGGGAAAGAATTTGGTCTGGCTGCAACTCTCCCTCTGGCCTCTCGCAGGCACTTAATGGCCAGAGGTCAGTGGGGTCAAATATTTGCTGCCCCGTTTTAGCTCAAGGCTTCCCCTGAAATCTCTTAGATACTGAATCATCAAAAATCTACTTGTGAATCCCCCTCCCACCAACAGTCTATTCTTGACGCAAATTTTGCTCTTTACCAGTAACTCCAACTGGGCCACCTGTTATCCATGTCCCCATGAGGGCTCCTCTTTTATGAGCAGGCCGCACTACATTATATTAGGAGTCTATTTGGGTCTACATGTTTGGCAGGGAGCTGTAACTAGGGGCTTAAGACCCACACTGAGACAGAGATAGAAACCTTTGCTCCCTTTCTCTCTTACATTCAGCCTTCACAGCTAACCGGTAACGTTCTCAGAACATTGGCTAGCGTTCTCTCAGAGTTATCAAAAACATTCTCGCAGTAACATTAGTAGAACATTTTTTTAATGTTACATATCTTAAATCTTTTATGTTGTTGGTGGAACGTTTTGAAAAGTTACAGAATTTAAAAATGTTTGAATAATGTTCTCATAACCAAGCTATAACGTTAATACAATGTCTAAAAAACTGGACATTTTGAACGTTCTTATAACTTTCAAAATAACGTTTTTTAACATTTTTGTAGCTTAATGGAAACAGTAGGGTAACGTTCCTGCAACCCAAAGAGCGAGTAACTTGCCATATGCTTTCTTCTACTTCTGTTTTATTGACATAGACAGCCTTACTAAAATGATTTGTTTCGACTTGTGATACACATTTTCCAGCTGTAATGTCTATAACTTCTCGATTCCTGACTTTGAGCGTCGTCTTTTCACATTTGGAAAACAACAGTTTGCTCTATTGAGACAGTGATATATTTACTTCGTACTCTGTCTAAACAAAAGTGTAAGTAATTAAAGGTATGTATTTAGTTTTAACAGTGCTCAAGTTTAAGCACAAATTCCCTGATTTAATACTTTAGTAATGAACTTCACACGGCTGATACCTGGACAAAGTCATATCGCACATTCATCATAGTCAAGTTCACTGACTGACTGACAATGTTGATATTTGTTTAATGCCGGCATTGCTGAATACTTCCTGCTATGAACATTTATTATCTGGCATTTGAAACAATTGAACACTTGAACTTCCAGTGGAAACATACAGTACAGTCTTTCCAGTTGACTGACGCACTATTATTCTTTTGCAATTCAGTATTTGGCTCCAAAAAGCTGGACTTTCTGATGCATTAACCACTGCATTAAAAAGTAAAGCTCTCATACACTAATAAAGAGCAGAAAACACTGTAAATGATTGTTTAGTGTCAAACTTTCTAGTAGATTCATGAATACTTTCCAGTTCCTGGACAACACGGGCTGTTGAAACACCAGACAGCTTGGCAGTCGTTCCTATTAATAGAATCAACAGGTGAGTCTTACAATCAGGTGAGGCCAGTGAAAACAAACAGTGTAGCAAAAATTTGCTTTGGCATCTTTTGAGACTCAAATACGAGATTATTAAAAAGATCATTTTAAGATTATTAAAGATAATTAAACAGAGTTGAACAGAAAGGCAGATAACTAGGAATCCCACCCAAATTTCACATGCAAATTCTTCCTACTTTGAATTGTAGGTTAATGAATCATTTGTCTGTGGTCTCGCAGATTAAACAAACCACAGGATTTGCATAGAAATTAATGCACGCAAACAAGTGCATGTATTCAGGGAGTTTGTTGGCAAAGCAAATAATGTGATCTGATGTAAAATAAAATACAAAAAATGTGTTTGGCTTGTCTTGGCGCAATTTACAGTCTTCCGTGACATGCTATTCCTAGCTGAGAGTGTTTCCACATATACTGTAACTTCAACATATGGTTCCTAACACATTTTGGACTTATAATCAGCTGCAAATGTGTGTTTTTTTTCTGCATTTTGTGCACTGATGTATTATGAAATTTTTTAACAAAACAAACACACACAAGGCAGAATATGTGTAGAACTTTATCAAGGAGAGCCATGGACCTCCTCAACCCTCAGAATCTAACACTAATTCCTCTCTTTTTTCCTCGACACATTACTAATAAACCATAAACCTCTCATTTCCTGCAGAGAATTAGCCAATCAGATAATATTTAATAGTTTGATCTGTTCAATCATCACATAAGCCTGATGAATCTAATTATGTTGCGATAAAAACCTGAAGACTGTGGCACGCTCTCAGATTTCTTCCTCCAGCGAGCCTCCATTGCTGACACGGATCGTGTGTGGACAGAGTTCGTGCCCTATGGAAACCACTAGAAGGAGGCAATAGATTCAGAATAGTTATGTGACCTGCTCTGATGATATGGCAGTTGGTTGGGCCACAACCCTTATTTTGCTAAAGCCAGGTGTGGGCCTTCATAACCATTGACAGGAAGAGGACTGGACAAAGAGATTAGTACTACTAGACAAGCTAGATTAGATACAAATACACAGCAATGACTCAACAACACGGCTAACAATTTTAGGTTGCAAGAATGTTTCCCTAATGTATAAAGTGTTAAAAAGTTCTCGAAAGTTCTAGAAACAAGAGCATCTTTCAAACATTATTTAAATGTGTAACGTATGTTCCACTAACGTTGTTGATAACTTTAACTAACAATAACATTACTAACATTACTTCAACAACACGTTTGGATAACTTTAAGGAAACTTTGAGAGAACCTTTAAAGAACATTAGCCTTGTTAACTGGCAATAATCAATTCAGTGATCAATTCAACCTTCAGTGATTTGAGTTTACTGACTGAACTAAACTGGTTTAAACAATAACATGGTTCACTCTGAAAGTTTATACACTTACTAAATGTTGACTATATTGTTTGATTTGATCATAGTGAGCCGCTGAAACATGTCAGCTGTGAGCAGCGTCTGTGTTATAGATTCTCTTACAGATTACAGTTACTGAGGTGCGACTGATACATCCTCTCTGGCAGCTTTAAAATCACTTTGAGAACAACACATCTCCAGATGAATAGGCAATGTGCAATCCCAGCTAACAATTTTGGGTTGTAAGAACGTTTCCGTAACATTTACATTAACTGACAAAAACGTTAAAAGTGTTATTTTGAAAGTTTAAGGAACGTTCAAAACATCCAGTTTTTAGACATTGTTTTAACATTATTGCTTGGTTCTCTCTACTTTTTAAACATGTTTAAATTCTGTATGTTTTTAAATTGTTCCACTAACTACTTATATACCACTTGTATATAATATATAATGTTAGAAAAACATTCTACTAACATTGCAAGAACGTTTGATAACTGCGAGAGAACTTGTAGAGGACGTTCTGAGAATGTTACATTTGTGCTGGAAAGTCAATTACAGTGTTCAACAGGGCAAACGGCACAAGATCCTGCTGACCAAACATCTTAATTTAGTTAGTCTAAAATAGTGAAAGTTCTGATCTTCATCATTTCACCATTTTAGAGCAATTAATAATGAGCTTCCTAACATGCTTTAAAAAGCATCAGGATTATGCAAATGTTTAATGAGAAGCTAATCACATGAGTTCTATTTCCCATGATGCTTTGCTGACCTCCACAATCACAAGTGCCATTAACATTAAGACAGCGTGAGGTGACTATCCTTTTAGGATGCCTTGTGCTAATCCTTTATACCATTTTGTATTTGACAGCTGATCCTTTGAAGTTGAGCTCAATTTTGGTGGTGTCAGAATTTCGCATGCAAAGGCCTGTAACCGAATATCATTTCTTTTGTATCGGGAAAAACAGGTGCTTGGGACACTGGATTTAGTCAGGCAGGCCGAACATATTAGTCAGTAGTTACTGGGCAAGACAGAGGCAGTTGCATCATTGTCAAAATGATCGTCATGTATGTTAATATGTCGTGTCACTGAGGTGACACCTGAAAAATCAACATGTGCCTCAGGCAGGATGTGCTACAGGGAAGTTTGTGTTAAACAGTAATATAACAGAAGACCTAGCAGAAAATAAACATGAAATGTTTGCATGTTTGTTAAACATGAAATCGAAATATGTACTAATGTCATAAAAGCTTTTGTTTGCTAACCTGCTAACTGTGGGCGGTGTCATTACTCAGAAGAACTCAGCAGAGAGTCAAGCAACTCAACTATCACAAAACACACAATCAGTCATTGATTAAGGACGCTTAACAACGTAATAGGAACCAGGGGACTTGAACTTTTGAACTGGACAGTTTGTGTGACTTCTGCTATCAAGTACTTGTGGAATGTACACATAAATAATTTGAATCGAATGTGAATGTAAATATCAATTCAAATAAATATCGAATTGAATTGAAAGATTAATAATGGCAGTACCAAATTAAAATATAAAATATGTTATGCAAAATCTCTTTTGTTCATTTTTTTTAAACTCTTTTGTTAAACAGGTTGCAGGTTATGCAAACGGTTTGTACTCTGAATATATATATATATGTATATATATTTAATCTATATAACATCTTACATAAGTGTTCAAATTATATAATTTTTATTAAGCAAGCTTTGAAGGTCCATATTTTCCACTGGTAAAGCAAAGTACGCCTGCAAGAAATCTCTCTTCAGAGTTTCATCTGTTTGGACCAAAAACAAAAGCACAGAAGAGGCCTATAATCTTGTTCCAGGACTCTCTGTTGGCATTATACCGATTGCCATAATGTTCTGTGTTACATAACTGACATCCACAATTTACATGCCTTAACGTGTTTTCTCTGTATATTCAGTTTGCATTTGCTATGAAATATAGTTTTCATCCATAACCCCAATTTACTTCCAGTCATGTTGCACATTAGTAAGTGTATTTGAATTTACAATTTTGTACTGTGTCCTCCTTCCAAAAAAATCCCTACAGAAGTCTGATCCAAAGACCGGTGAACCTTTGAGACCCAGAATTAATAGTAAATCATGTCAGAGACACGAAAAAACAGTTCCAGATTGTCCCTAAAATGAATCAATCGTTTTGATACCACAACTGCAACTACAAATTAGAAAAATAGTATTTCCCCCAAAGCAATAACATGGTGCAAAATGTAAACAAGTAAGCAAAGCACGAAGCCAACCAAGAGAGTTCTTATGCATTTAATCTGATTCCACTTCACAGATATACAACTGGTTGTGTATCCGTGTTGTGCGCGAGGACACATTTGCGTTGGCCATCACGCCGATCTGACGTAACAGTTAACAGATGCTCAGAAATGTTATAAAACTCACAATCGTGAGAACCGTTTCCAATCAAAAAGTGGCTGGGAAAACAAAGCTGGCAGTAAAGCGTTCTTCCTCTCAGTGATACTTTGAGGTGTTGTAAAATCTCTCTGCTGGTCGATGTTAAAGAACATTGAATCACACGCTTTTAATAGTTATCATGTGAGAGGACATTCTCTGTGGAAAATAGTGAAATCAATTGCTATGTATCGGACGGACATTTGTTGAGTCATTTGGTGTTTTACATAATCCTTCTGTTTGACTTTGTAATATATTAGGTGAAGCTAATTCAGATTTTTTGGCCTAAATGTAGGGTAGGCCAGGGGAGTTGCTAGGGTCAGAGGGGATAAGGGGCTTAGCCCCCCTTTAAAACAGCCCTACTTCACCCTGCTGCCTCCCACCAATTTATGGATTATTTGCAAGGCAGTTACATTATTTTATAAATGATTAACAAACTAATACATATGGGACTCTGCATTTATTGAATTCTGAACACACCGTAAGAAAAAAACACAGTGTTTTAAGTGCAACATATTCCAAAAGATCA
>JAZGTJ010012815.1:0-15540 GCA_036877575.1 Botia almorhae
CTAGACTGTGTATGTAACTCATGTGAGGTGGGTATCATCATTACCCAATATTCTCCTTTATCGTATGCTAACTGGTTTAATTAAATTCAATTAAATATATTAGTATTTTTGCTTTTCCAAAGAAAGATTTGTTTTTTTGTGTTTTTTTCTATGTGATTTTATGATTTTCTTTATGTGATTTGATGACATGTCCCCTGCTGGACAGATCAAACATGCTTTTTATCACCATCAGCATTGACAAAGCCAGTTTATGCTTCACTTAACTTGAAGAGCTCTCAGCCTGTCGTTTGAAGTTCTTTAAAGTTCCCTTCACCTCCTCACATGAGGTACTCTTGAACAGTAGACATAACATCCTTTCAATATACAGCTTTCTGATAATGAATCGGAGTAGCTGCTAGCTGGACAGACTGAGGATTCTATGGAACTCTGAGCTGCTTTCTGATTGGCTAATGGTTTTTGTTGAGAGTCGTTCATTCGCTGCTCTCTTGGCTTCGCGCCATCTTGTCAGTTTGGAAGAGGACTGTCTCCTGTTTTCAAACAGAATCAAAAGGCCTGAAAGCCAAGTGGTTTAGTTAGCCTTATATTGGAAAGATAGATCACTGAACCCCTCATTTAGTTGGTGAAGAAATCCGATACAAAGCACAAACTCATGTAAACGTTTGCGCTTACTGGTCAAGCTGGCTCTCCGTATCCTTAGCTTCCCTCAGGCCACTACAAATGAATGAATGGCTGTCATGGACGGGTGTCATGTGATCTGTGTGGTTAGCTGGGAAATGGGGATGCAGAATGGACATTATGGGAATGAGGAACTGGAGAGAGGAAAAGAGAGAGATGAAGCTCGTCTCCTTGCATTGGAAGATGAACGTATCATGAATAATGCCTCTATTTTTCCTCCACCTCCCAAATGCATCTCTCAGCCCATTGTCACGATTGCTTCCATTACTGCCTTATGTTTTCAGCCCTGAATTCGATATAGGGGAATTTACCCCAGATGTATTTAAAATAAGATTATGGCTTTATTAAAACAGATTTCTTCTGTTCAGATAGCACGTCCTGTCTTTGACAAACGTTAGCTTTGGTTGAATTCATGAAGAGGTTGGGTTATATCATAACCGAACTGCTGAAATGCTGATGACTTGATTAATCAGTTTTTTTAATGAAAAGAAGTAATATGAACTGATATTTCCCCTTTTGATTTTTATCACCTTCTTTTTCTACTCTGCACGATGGAGAAATCTCAGTGTGGTGTAGTGTAAGACAATATCACTTTATTTGGTTCTGTTTTCACATAAGAACCTGGACAAGGACATCTGGCACAGCTCCAAAAGATAATTTCACCCCAGACAATAGGGGTAGATACCCAACAGAAAACGTTTTCAGAACATTGGCTAGGGTTCTAGCTGCTGCTAGTAACGTTAGTAGAACGCCGTTTTAAAAACATTACAGAAATAAAACATTTTGAATATTCTTCTTATAATCAAGCAATAATGTTAATACAACTAAAACCTGGATGTTTTGAATGTTTCTAGAATGTTCAAAATAGTATTTTTTATATTTTTGTTAATGGAAACATTAGGGAAACGTTCTTACAACCTAAAATTCTTAGCTGGGTAGTATGTGTGGATGTGTTGTCGATCAGGTGAGCTTCCGAAGAGCACACATCACTTAAAGACGTGTTTGTGAGAAAGTAAATGGCTGTTCTTTACTATTAAATGTATGGGAGGAATTAGCTGTTTGAGAGAAATAACAGCAGACCGTGTATATAAATCTCTAACGCATTTAACTTTTCCCTCTCTTTCCTCCCCATCAGATGTGAGTAATTTGTAACAGATGAGGCCTAAATGCTGGAAAGGGGCAGATGTCATCGTTTCTGGTCTTTGCGTTCTCTGGTTCTAGTTGGAACGTTCTACTGTCTGAGTCAACAGCCAGCCGGATCAGTCTGTCTTTTCTACAAGCTTTTTGTGAGTCGTAACAATAATCAGATTTTTGTCTTTCAGATGGCTGATGGCTTTTTAATTTGCCGCTGATCTTTATCTGTCAGCCTGTTAAATGATAGTTTTGATGTTATTGTTCTGTCTGTAACTTATCTCTGCCATCTTGTATACTTTATTTTAGTGCTGTCATCTCTGCATACTAAAAACATCCAGTCATCACCGCAGTTAGAATCTATGTTTGCCCTCTCATTTTGTCATCGTTTACTCGTCTTCATGCATTTTCGAATATGTATTACTTTTTTTAACATTTGCCTTTTTTGTTCTACAGAAGAATGTATTGACCACATTTTTGTAATTAAGAGTAAGAGGGACTGTTGAGCACCCGAAAGTTTATGAAATTCATTATTATGAAATTCATTATAATTCATTACTTGTGCACAATATTCCAAGTTCTTACAGTACATGATAACTATGAAATAGTTTGGTTAAAGTTATTTTTAGTGAACTAGCCTTTAAGATCATTGGTTTACAAAACTTGCGTAATCAGATGGGAAATTGTTCGATGTGCCCCAGGAGCGTTCTTAGAATGCTGGCTAATGTTGTTAATGGGATGTTTAAAAAACGTCACAGAATTAAAATGTTGAATAATGTTCTTAGAAACAAACGATAGCCTTAATGCATCTAAAAAAGTGGATGCGTTGAACATTCCTAGAACGTTCCAAATAACATTTTCAACTTGTTTGTTACTTAATGGAAATATTTGTGAAATTACAACCTGAAATGGTTAGCTGAGTGGTTCTAAACCTGGTGTAGAATATTCACAGTCTGCTAATCTTAAAGTTTGGCCAGAAAACGTACAGTGTGATTAAGGATCTAACTGTATATCAAATTGCTATCACAGAAGTTCATATGCTGTCGTCAAATTCCTCACTTGCTCATCAAAAGTTACATTGTTCTGTCCCAGGGCTACAAGAACTACGCTAATAGTTCTCCTTATAAACTGGGTCACACTCATCCATCAGTTAGCGTACTTCTCCGTCACCGCTTACAGAGATCAGAACCTCTCCGCACTGAGTGTGCGCGACAGGGACTGTCAGCAACATCTGACAGATGCGGCGTTCCGTCACGCAGCTGCATCGCGTCGCACGGTTCTCTCCGCTCGTGATCAAAGCCAGAAGTCAGGCCGCAGCGTCCCGCGGTCTCCGCAGCGAGACGCGGGGTGCACTGGGAGTTTTTGTGCCGTCACTTCTCGTCTGTCAGGTTTACCTCAGCTGAGGCCTGTGATTGGTTCGCCGTGCAACGCGTTCGTCATTGATGTTTTATTAAGCTTGTCAGGTTTCTTGGAGACTGTGTTTGAAGGTGGGTTGATATCTTCGATCAGATGCAGAGATATGTTGACTCCCATCAGTGACTAAGACCATCGTGAGGCTGTCAGATCAGTTCATCAGATCAGATCGTCAGCTAAAACAGCTGAGACATGTCCCACCTCACTGCAGTCAGGGATTGAATCTGGATTATGTGAAAAACAATCGTTTGTAATACTGATCATGTCTACTTTACCTGAATGTGATGAACTTTTCACTTATTCATTTGACAGACTTGCAGTTCAGCCGTGTGTTTTATCAGCACACATGAGATTCGAACCCATGATCTTTGTGTTGCTAATTTTCCTGCCCCTCAAGTGTAGGCCTATTTGGTAATATACGTTGAAGAGAAGGTTTAAACAAAATATATTTTTAATTTGGAAAATGCAGCATGCCGTGCAGCTGTGCTGTTTACATATATTTACAATGTGTTTCAAATACATTTTGGCCATAAGTAATATTTTTTCCATATGGGATCTGTGATGTAATGTGCCACAGATGTAACGTTTGTTTAATGTCATTTTTAGCAAGCATGCAGTTTGCATACAAATGTTTTTAATATGCTTTCTAATCCATACCAAAGCTTGTAGTATACAATACAACATACATTCAGATATTTATGTTCTGTAAATTGCACTGTATATGTAATGCATTGTAAAGTTGTACTAAATGACTGATGCAGTGTGTTTGTGTGTGTGTGTGTGGAGAGGTCTTACAAATTTGTACCCAAAAGTAAGCAAAACCTGACAAATCTCAGCAAAACCTAACTTTGTAATAACGCTACAAAGTTATTACTACGTTTTTTTAAATTGTAAAATTCAGAACGTTTTCTGTTAGGGTTAGGATTAGAGCGTGGGTTAGGTGTGTGTGTGTGTGTGTGTGTGTGTCATCTACAGAAAGCACAGATGTCTTGGAGGTGGCACTGAGGACCCTAACAGCTTGGGCAGACTGAACAGAAGCAGCCCAAGGTTGTAATGAAGATCTTCCAGCAGCCCTGACTTCACTTCTAACAATTTTATATGGTGGATCTGATCTCTGTCTGATCTCTTAACTGTGCCCGTTACTGTGATTATTTTTTTTTCTAAATCCCAAGCTATATATGTTTGCTTTGAGATATGCCAGCAAACGTGAAAATCAGATTTTTTCTAACCTTGGTTATCGGGTAATATCCTGACAATAAATAAAACTTTTACGCTGCCATCCGCGTCCAGGTGATATCAGGACGGTTTGCTTTACTTAAAGTAGATACGTGATGTTTGTGTGTCAAACGACAGTTAGTACCTAACGAGAAATGTTACAGGAGGTGAAACACTTCGTTTGGGGGCGACTGTCTTTTAAGAATCTATAATCATTAAAGCTCACTGTTTGATGCGGCTTTATTTGTGCGCATGCATATGCTAAAGAGTTCATGAGCCGCGAGGCCCCAGTGCTGCCCTCCACAGGCCCTTTAAGTTCACTCAGCCTGGACCCTTCCTCTTGTCTCTGATTGGCTGGGAGGATCCATGAGGCTTGTATTGCATTTCATCACTGTTAATGCACTGAGAGTTTAATGAACTTCTCTTCCTCCCTTTTATTTAGCTTGCTCTATCACTCAGGCCATCCAGAGTCACTCTGCTAATCAGCGAGCGCCTCTTAATCAGCTGCAAGGTCTTCTAGAGGTCGGCAAGCGGGTGCCTTAGAGAATACAGTGTGTGTGCACTCGAAAGAGATCCCAGCTAACAATTTTAGGTTGGAAGAACGTTTCTCAAACGTTTCTATTATGTATCAATACGTTAAAAAATGTTATTTTAAATTTCTTGGAACGTTTAGAACATCCAGCTTTTTTTCAGACGTTGTATAAACATTTTTATGCATTTTAAGTGTTTTTTAAATTCTGTAACATTTTCTTTAAATGCTCCACTAGCTTCTTAAGAATAACGGTTTTGATATGATACACAACAAAACAACATTCTGCTAACATTCCTGCAAGAATGTTTTCGATAACGTTGAGAGCATTTTGAGAGAACGTTCTGAGAACGTTCCGTGAGAACAGGATGTTGAACCTTGTAAGCCTATGATTTTGTGTATCCAACCATTGCATGCTTGTAAAGCACTTAGGGGTTTAAATATTCACACCTCCCTTCCCTCGGGTTTACCTGACAAGCAATTATTCAGATTGGCCCCTCCTCTTCTTGGAGTCCATTATGACATCACAGGCTTTAATAAAAACAGGCCTTACAACCTCATCTCTCTGTCCATCAGAAAAGTCGTCACATTTATAAATAATGTACGCCGCCGCGCCGGAGGAAATAAAGACAGATAAAACTCCAAACTAATACTTCCCAGACTCGGTCGAACATCATTAATCAACCGCTGCTCCTCTATTAGTTTCATTACGTGAATAGGAGATTAAAAGGAGTGATTTGATGAGATCGAGAACCTGCCTCCAGTCGTGATCCACCTAAAGCCTGACCCCTCATTAGGACTCATGAACTGCTCCTAATGCATCCTTAATGACCCACCTGCGTTTGTGTTCGTTTCTGGCTCGTTTGTTTTGCCTCTGATTGGCTTCAGATGCAGCGCTCGGCTGTCAGTCAGTTTAACGATGGAGTTTGGCGGTTGGAAAGATGAATAGTCCCTTTGTCTATTTTAATAATTGCCAAAACGGTATTCATATAACTCTGCCGATCAGATTTAGATTAAAATGAAAATAATAATCTAAATTTAGCCGATAAGGGCGGTTGAAGGAGAGGTCCCGCCTTTGTCTCACCATCTTTGATTTTGAATGTATGATCCCGTGCATATTATAACCACGTTAAACTGTTATTGCTTGTTTCTTGCTTTTTCCATTTATTTGGTTCAAATATAAAGAGTGTATGTGTGCCAAGATAAGTCACATTATTTGCATAGGTGTCAGATTCAAATGTCATTATAATATTGTTTCTGTATAGCTGTATTGGTAGAGCATTACCTTAGCAGCTTGTGGGTTGTGGGTTCGATTCCCAAGAAACACACATACTAATCTAACGTATACCTTGAACTGTAAGGCGCTTTGGATAAAAGCCTCTGACAAATGTAAAATGCAAGTGCATTATGCAATTTTAAAATCTTATTTTCGCCATTTTCATAGGAACGCTAGGAAGGTTGTTATTTGATATTTTGCAGGCTTGTCCTGTTGTCTGATCATATATCTTGATGTTCATTCATTTCTTATATCTATGCAAATGAAAGCTCCTATATTTGAGCACAGCCTTGAATTAGCTGCTAAAATTAGCTGCTAATCGTCACCTTTATTGGAGCGAATCCATTATGGATGAGGCACTCAGGGGCGTCCAGACCTGACCGCACTTCCCTCGGCTGGTCATCGGTGCAGGGGCCCCAGCTGTCTCATTCAAAACACAAGGGCATCTGGCGTACGCCGAAATTATATGTGCCCGGCCGGATTGTTTGTTGTTGCTTACGTTATTATGGTTTTATATTATTACGCGGAAATGCTTGGAAAACAAAACAATTACCTCGCGCGCACGAAAATAATAGAATCATGCAAATTCTATGTCACATAATGTCAGAGCAACATATGGTGAAACCTTGTTGAAAAATATCAGCGGTAAATATGTTGAAATAGGAAAATTGCTACATCCCATAATGTTATTTAGAATTCGCGAAACCTAGCTGCGGTTTAATAGTCGCTGATTAGAGTGACAACATGTGTTAGGGAAGCGTTCCTACACAGATTGCCGTGTATGAAAGCTCATCTCTTCTGCTCCCCCTCCCGACCCTACCAGCTGCCTCTCCGCCACACGCCTGCAACAATTTGTCAACAGTCAGCAAAGCGCTGTTAAATCAAGCCACAATTATCTGCTCTTAATTAGCGAGCGCGAAACGATTACGACTGTGGATTACTGCAAACACAACGGCAGGCACTTAGACACCAGAAGCCGTCAGCCGTTCCATAATCCAGTCAAGTTGTCAACAAATCACACACTAATTAGTGAAATTACAGGGCCACTGATTGGGATTTTGAAATGAGGAGGCAGGCGGTGAGGTTTAGTGGATTTGGTCATATAAACGGCCATCTCGCGTGAAAAGTGTCACGTAGTGTTTTATATCTTAAATAAACACGAGTCGCCTCCAAGCCATTAATTGTAGCCTCTTTTTAAACATTTTAATACAAAATAATAATAATAAAATGCTTTTTAAGGTTATTGTGTAAAGTCTAGACCTTTAGTCAAGAGTACAGGTAAACATATGGGCTGGGGCAAGTTGAGTGGGTTTATTTTGAAAGTCTTTGCTACAAGAAGTCTTGGCTACATTTTAATTGTTATTGCTCCGTAAAAGAGATACAGTAATTAAACACATTGACCTTTTGTGACATGCTCTAATAGCAGGCTACGATATGACACTAGCTGGGGCAAGTTGTCACAATTTGAACCTGCTATTTAACAAGCAACAATTCGAAAACAAACCTGTTTAGTCGAGTCTCTAGCATTTCATATTTTTAAATTTTTCAAAATTAGGCAGGATCAAGCATTAAATATGAGTGCATTAAAATGCTATTGTTGTCTGTTATCTGTTTTATGTTTTGTTTCTAGTTTGTTTTCATTTAGTTTTGAATGTAGTAGTCTTGTTCATTTTTATGTGATTCCAGTTCCCTTATGTGTCGTTCTGATTGGTTGCTTTGTCTCATGCGTCACATTCTCATTGGCTCCCTTTTCTGATGTGTCCTGCACTGATTGGTCCCTTGTCTTAGTCGCTGCGTATATATAGCCCACATGGTTCCACAGTCTTTGTCTAGATTTGTTTGTTGATGTAAATCTGCTGTCAGTGAGTTTCATGTGTTCAAGTCAGGTCAAATGTTAGCTTTGTAGTTTGCATTTATTAAACTGCACATGGGTTCTTAAACTTTGGTGGAGTTTTGTGACAGTTATGTGCGAGCAGTTATTCACCAATGATGTCACAAGCCTCTCTCTGTTTCTTGACATGTTTTGCCCAAATTTCTGTATTTTACTTTTGCGCAAAGGGTTTCAATTAGAAACAATTTGACACAATAGACCAGAGGGATCTATCGGGCTCAGCCTTGTTTATTAGCAGCTGGCACACAAGGCAGGAAGGCGATGCACATCTTGGCTCTGGAACTGCTTTGCTGTCCTAATAAACCGTTCAGACGTACAGCTGTAATATACATCAGAATTAGCGTACGCTTATTTCCATTCCAGAATGCCACAGACAGAAAGCAGAGAAGGTGCAATTAGTTCTTTATTAGATGAAACATCATAGTTAAAAATACAGTACGTCCGGCAGAAACGTTACAGATTAAATATTTGGCTGGTGAAAGCGTATACAGTTCTGCTCTTCTATGTCTTGTCTTTATTAGGTCTTTTTTTAATTCCTTTTTTTTTGTTCTCTAGACGTGCAATTTGTATGCAAGGAAATGGGGTCTCATTACTGCAGGCCACTGCGAAGCCTGTGTTATTGCAATCTTTATTAAGACAAACTCTTGTTGACCTTGCTTTCTCTCATGGCCACGCGGGTCTTTATTATCGATCGATCAGTTGCAGTCTGATGAAAATTACCTGGCCAGATTTATCAAAGAGAGCCGTTGTGACTTGTCAGACAGACTCGTATTATTTTTTGTTTTTAAAATCTTCATAATTGGCTTGTTGCATCTTCACTTTCTCCTTGGTCTCGTTTCTGTTTGTCTTTATCGCTAATAGGACACAGTGTTTGTGTGAGGGACGTGGAGTTCATTAGAGATGAATATGATGCGAGCGTGATGCATCTTCCCGCTCATTGCTTTTTAGAAAGATAAAATGGAAGACTTCGGTTAGTCAGTATGAGGAAATTACGATTAGAAGTACTTTAATAGGCAATATAGACCGAGTTTTACAATGGCGTTCATAAAAGTATTTAAAAAGTTGCATCTTACCCTCCACTGTACAGGGTCATTTGGGCATAAAATGGGCTATGTGGAAGGCTGGAGGAGAAGGTTATGTTATGCTCTGTGTGCGTAGATGATTAATTAGACCGCCGACTCCTTTCAAAAGATTCAGGGGAATGGAAGAGATGTCATTTTTAAAGCATTTTAATAGATAGTGCATTCTTTAAAATTCACATTGACTGCCCCGACATTTTCTCAAGCCCATTTAAGGTCTCTTATGGAATCTCTGTTATATTTATTAATGTTGCTGTGCTTTGATGAAAAGAAAATACTTCGGTCCTATCAAGTCATCCGTTCCTAAACAAGGTCATGTTATTAGAATAACACACAAATGTTTAATCTGTTTAAAAGCCATAAAGCCACAAAAAAATTGTATTTACTCCAGTAAATAATGCTTAAGATATGTTGGTTAAACCCATAAATATTATGTGAAGAACAAAAGGAGGCAGTATAATAGCATTTTAAGTATAATAGCAGTATGTCTATATGGTTCTCCAGGTCTGGAACGGACTAAAATGTTAATTGACATTCATTGGAAATCTAACTCAAAAACTACTGTGAATAAAATGATTTATATAGTGACTAAAACAGAACCAGAATCAGTCTGATTCATTAAAAAGATCCTCAGTAAATAATTATAATAAAATATAATGTTACAAAATATCTACTAATGTTACTGCAAGAATGATTCTTGATAATGCTGAGAGAACTTTTAGAGAATGTTAGCCAACATTCAGTACAGTTCTTAAACAAGACTTTAAAATGTGTTTTATGACATGAAAACAAAGTCATACAGGTTTGGAAAAACATGGTGGGAGTCAATGATGATAGAATTGTGACTGATTTAATCTTCCTTCAAAGCTGTGTTTTACTCTTTAGCAGAGTATTTGAATAGTTCTGTTTTCTCATGTACATGTCTTAACAGGATAATCTAGTTGCCTGTAACTTCAGCTGGATTGAGGACGTTCCATCAAAGCCAAAATCCAATATGGAAGCCGTTGGACAGCAGGTATGTTTCAAGGTCTTTATGATGATACTAAAGCGCATGTAACTAAATCCATTTCCCTCAGGAACAGCTGATAGCTCCAGCGAGCACTTCAGCGATGCCATTTCACCCTTAATGCCAAACTGCAGTTCAAAACCTTTAAAAGCAGTAGATGAAACTCTTTCCACAAAGAAAGTCTCTCAGTCTTCCGGACAAAGCCCACACGACCCAGCAGGAGAGCGGCTGCTGTCTTAACTAGCAGGTGAAGTCACTTGGCGTGAGTCCATCCATCAGAGCGGCGCGCTGTGACGCTCTGCCTGCTGTCTGATTTCAAAACCATGAAAGACTTCCACTTGAAAAAACAGTTAAAAGCTCCTTCGTTTCCTCAGATAAATGGCAAAGGCCCAAAAATATAAGGGGAACAAGTCTTATCAGGGGAAAGTAAAAGTGTGACATTTTCTGTTTGAGTTTAATGTTTGATACAGTGTTTATGTTCGCCACACCATGCTGAGGTTTAAAAAAAGGATTAATTTATCATTCGCGTTCTGTAAATGAGTTTTGTGTTCCTTTTTGCTTCTGTTCTTTGGTTCAAAGAGAAGTTTGAGAAGGGTCGGCAAGAATTTGGAACCTACACAAGGTTGAGGCAGATTAGATGACAGTGGTTAATAACCAAGAAATGAAAAGCAATTTTTTCATTTTTATTAACACTTAAACATTATTTTAAAAGTGAAGTATGAAGTAGATCAGATAGTGTAAATTATTTGTTTTGAGGTATTGTGTATACTGTAGCCTAGCTGTACAGTTTGCTACATCATGCATGTATGTTGCAGCTACTATATAGAAATATACTATATACTATACTATATAGTTCTTTGGTCCACTAGGTCAAATTGCGATCCGCTCCAGAGTCAGTCCAAACTACCTGAAGTGGTCTCAGACTGATTTAATTTAGACGTCGCCATGTTCACACATGCCCCAACTAAACCAGATTCCCAGAAAGACGCTCCAAGCGAACCAGGTGTGAAAACACCCTTAAAGGGCTCTGAGTCTGATTCTCATGAAGAGAGTTTTTGGTTTTTCCCTTGGGGTTATACCAACTGCCTGGTGGTTGTGATCTGATCTGCTTTCTTACCATCAGCTGAAGGGTCTAATGAGGTTTCCACTTACATGAGGTAATCAGGTACAGCGAGACCCTGCATCACCCACCCCCGCCACTCTGCCCCGAGTCCAGTGTCAGTGACTGATAACTGTGGACAGCTCTGATGAGGAGCGGCGGTAATTACAGCACCGAAAGAGAGAGAGAGAGAGAGAGAGAGAGAGTGGATAGAGACAGAAAGGGAAAGTGGAAGTCTTGTGAAATATTCTCATTACAGGTCATCGCGGTAATGACCTGACACTTACAGACGGAGTCGCCTCTTAATCAAAAGAACGAATCTTTACTGATATTGATTCAAACTAAGATGTTTGAGGTAATGACCGCACTGACGGTGAAAATGAAAAAAAAATCCAGTCATTTCAAGCAAGTTCCCCTCGCCATCATTCCCGCTCTAAATAATAATGGAATGTCTTACTTCATTCCAGTGTAATGGCAGGAAAATGAGCGTGGCAGCTGCGACTAAATTGCTCCTGTCTAATCTGCATAGATTGCAGGGCAGGAATAAAGTCGGACAGGATTTGATTTCTAATTTCTGCAGTCGCTTTTCATAACAGCCCATAATTCACGTCTTTTTATGAATGAAATAAGTTAGATTGAATGCAGTTACAGGCAAAAATACACACTGTTTACTGACGGCGATTCATCGCGGGTTGTTTCCATCGTTAGTCTTTTGTTTACACTTGAGTGCGTAGACTCGGAAGTCAGTTCGATTAAAAGTCTTGTTAGATTGTAACTTAATTGCACACAGACTTTCAAACGTTCATTGTGACAGTAATTGGACATCACCTTGATTTAAAAAATGTTTTTTACTTGAAATGAAATGAAAGTTAATCTGAGAATGGCTAGTGATATAAAGACAGGAGAGTTTTTTCTCTCCTGTGGTACAGTACGTGAGGCTACTGTCTGTTCTCATCCCTCGTTTGCACCTTGATGCAGAAAATGACACTTAACAAGGTTAAGTTGGTTAGTTAGTTAGGGGGAAGACCTGTACCTCTTCTAATGGCTCAGGTTAATGTTTGAGAATGTTTATTAGCTGTTTTATAATGAGGTGATGTTTCTCTCAGGCTGGGAAACATTAGACGGCCTCTTGAATGCAAAGTTAATTAGAAATTCCCTAAGAGGGGTCAGCCAGTTAAATAATTAACTTGTCTTGGGAGAAACAGTTGAGTTATTCTACAAAATTGGGTTCCCTGATATATATATACATATGTGTAAAAATGACTATAGCAATTAATAACTGATGCTTACTATTCTAGGTTAATATAGGGGTTTTATGTAAGCATGTCAACAAAATCTTTAATGTAAATAAAAGCTAGAATTTTAACCCAAGTGCTAAGTGTAGTTCATTCAGATTTTGATGGTACAGTGCAGTTTGTTAAAATATAATTAAGCGTATGATTCGTTTAAAAATGATTTGTGTAATAATTTTTTTTTTTAAATGTACTTTAAAAAAACAAATACTTTAATCACACCAGGAAATGCATCCATTTTAAAGAATTAACCAGTTTAAAATGACTTGTGTGTCATATAACTGAAGTGACGAGAGGAAAGAAAATATGAGCTAATCGAAACAGGTTCGTCTGGAATTATGCAGGTGAGAACTGTGTGTGATTGCACTTCATATACTGTCAGCCTTCCACTGGCTACTGTATTGATTACTGTTAGATGGGCTTATAATCACAGTGTGTCCGGACCATTTAATTAGATAGAGATTAGATGGAGTATGATGCATATCAGGCTTATGATGGGAGAACATAATATGATGGGCATGAATCGCAGTGTGAGATTAATGCACCTGCAGAATCAACAGACTGTTATCTGGGAGTTTTGATTGGAGGGAGAGAACATGCCCCTCCCATCATGTGAAGAATCATAATCTTAAGATTATAGTGCCGTAGAGAAAGTGGCAGTGTATGGTTCGAGATGTGCTGACTTTGTTTTTAAAAGCCTGTTTTATGGACTTGATGTCTTACGGTATGTTTCTAAGGAAGGAAACAGACATGTGGTCTGAGATGTGCGTGCTGTCCAAGGTTTTCTCTGAAGTCTCAAATTATTGCAGAGCTCTGTTGACACCCTTTTGATGGCATCATTTTGATTACTAAAGAAAGTTATTAGACATGTCATATATATTTTTTAATTCATTTAGTTCATTCCACTACCAACTTAATAGCGTTTTTTTATATGATATATGATTAAAAAGAAACGTTCGACTAATGTTACTGCAAGAACTTTTGTGGTAAATTTGAGAATTTTGAGAGAATGTTAGCCAGCTTTCTAAGGACGTTTCCTGTTGGCTGATTTGTGGCTATATTTGTGAAGCTGTGTGTATGTATATATTTCAATGTAGTCCTTTAAAAGAACACACAGTTCTGTGCTAATCACCAGAGTAGCACAGTTGCTGTTGACGGAGCTTAGCTTGTTTGGAACCAGAATATTTCTTTAATTAACATTTAAACCCAAAAATAAGATACTGAGAATATTTCATATTCATGAATAGAGTAGAGTAGACACGCTCTCTGAATTGTTACTCGGTGGCATTTCTGTGTATTGGTGTTACATGTTTTGTATTATAACTTGTTCTACCAGGGTGGTTTATTGACATTTAGAATGCCTTATAAATGCTTCCGTGTTTTATTTGAAGTGATTGTCTAATCGCGCTTAGAGGCTGTTATTTTGTTTCATGGTTCAGCCTGTAATTCGGCTATAAATTAACACCTCTAATCTCTTAAATTGGACATTTTCATGTGAAAATTGCACCATTATATCATGCCTGCGCGTAAATACCGAACACAACACAAGCAAAGACAACAGATTACATATCCCATTTGCATTTTCAAAGCCTTATGTGTGAAACCAGCCGTGAGAAATATTCCTTTGGCATAATGGTTGTCGATTAATGGCTCCTAAATGTCACGCGTGTTTATTCCGACATGTTTGGAAACGTTCCCCCCTAAAGAGCCGCCTCTCTCGAGCGGTGAATGGCAAGTTCTGTCGGCGGTTGATCAACAAACCAATGAAGCGAAGCAACAGTGTTGCAATTTTCATTAAGTGTCCCGTGCAATTTGCTGCAACGTGATCAGCCCGTGCCCCAAATATTCACAGGCGAGCTGCTGTACTCCAGGCGGGCAGAGGCTTGTATAAATATTGCCTTGTTTCCGTTAGTGGATTCTGACATGCATAAACACACACTGTGAGCTTAATTAGACCAAATGTGCTATAATTCCATAAACAGTGTAGGTAATGAGGAAGCAGCGCGTGTCCCTACAGCTGTGCGGCAGAAGGAAATGAGAAGAACGGTAAGCTGGAGAAGTGGAGAAGTGTACAACATGACTGGAACGACAGATGTTAGCAGGCAGTGAGAGAAGGAAGGAAAGAAAGAAAGAAAAAAGAAGGAAAGAGGAAAAAACGAATGAAAGAAAAAATAAACAAAGAATGAAAAAGGAAAAGAGAATGAAAGAAAGGAGAAGAAAAGGCGGGAGAGGTAGAGAAGTGTACAATACAGCTGGAATGGCATATGTTATCAGAGAGAGAGAGAGAGAGAGAGAGAGAGAAATGTACAGATCATTCCTTAAACCTATGACAATGTGATTTTCTTATTGTCATTTCAATTAAAACCGTAATGAATTTTTGGAATTTGTGGGATTTGAGAGCTTTTTGGTTTTCAGGGGCTTATAATTTGGTCTCACGCAAACTAACTTATGCCTTCAGAAGACTTGGAATATAGCCCACAGGTATTGATTACTATTAGGATGGTTTTCTGACTTTTGGAGCTTGATTGCTCCAGTCCCCATTCACTTGTATTTTGTGGAAAAGCTGTGTGCGCATGCTGCTGGATCACTCTTTCTGTGCTTCTTTTTGTGCTAAAAAAAGAGAAATTATATGTGTTCCAATCAGCATAAAACTGAGTTGTACCATCAGATATCTGAATTTGTATTTTTCTGTGCACTGTCCCTTTAAATTCATCCCAACTTTTATCACCTATTGTGAGTAATATACGTACAGTACAAATGACTACATGTGTGGATGCTTGCATGAGCTGTTGCCACATATATTTTACTGTGAAAACGAGCTCTGATCGGTGCCTAGTAATTCCACTCATAAATAAGCAAGGGAATGATTCACTCTGTGCCCACACTGTGTATGTTAATAATACATTGTTATTTTGGGCCCGTTTTTTTCCCCAC
>JAZGTJ010012816.1:0-15540 GCA_036877575.1 Botia almorhae
AAACGTGTGTAGAACTTATTACTTATTTCTTACTTATTATTATTTAGCAGTTGTTTTGAAACTTTGGTTTGATCTGGATATTTGCATGTATATTTTGTTACAGATTTGTTTTGTGTTAGTCATGTTATTTCGTTTTGTCATATTGCTTCTGGGAAGTTGTCTTGTTCTCTTTTGCACTTCCTGTCTCTCCTTTTCTCTCATTCCTTTCATTTTTCTTTTTATATTTATTTTTTATAAAGGACCCCACTGTCTCCAGGATGCCCAAGCATGCAAACATGCAACTCCCCACACATCGCTCCAGCACCTCCCCGCATGTTTTATCTCCCTCTTCCCACAATCCTCCCATGTTCTCTTACGAGCCACAACCCCAATACCTTCACCCAAACCACCGGCACCACCCCGCTCCTCCATCACACCTGCACCAGCAGACACTGAGGCCCAGCGCGCTGGGGCCCTCTCGTGGACAAACAGGTAACCATCTCCCCCTCCTGCTCGTCAGCCACCATGCCAAAGAAATATATTTCATTGGCTGTATTGGGGCTACCATAGTTGTTGTTGTCTGATTTCCATTCATTTAATTACATTTTAATGAATGTAAAATCAAATCATGATGCATCGGTTTCCTGTCCAAAAGATCGACTTTTGATTTTCTGTTTGAGATGTTGAGATTGTGTGGATCACCTGAGCTCCAAAGTACGTGATGCGTTCAGTTTGTCACTATAACTGTATGTTGTTCCCTTCATGCATTATTGTGCTCAAACAATGTCAGTAATCTAAATAATATCTCTGCAGGAAATTGCCAGAAGACCAGCAAGTTTCTGGCTGTGCTTGACGGGGGTGAAGCGCTCCGCCATGAAAACTACCACAATATTGCACTGAGCTATGGCACTCTTCCGAGGGCTCTGCGTAGGTCAACTTCATCTGGACCTCCTGTGCCCTCAACTGGTCCAGGACCCTTGAGGTACCCAGACACAGCCTATGCCACTATGTCCCGCTCTCATCGTACTGCACCCACAAGCAAGACAATGGATGGTGTTTACAGACAGCCCCAGCAGCAATCCAGTCGTGCTCCTTCAGATAATCCAATCCCACATCATCATTTCAGTCATCATCATCATCATCATCTGGCCTTAGAACCCCCCGGCCAGCCCTTCCGCCTTGATATGCCCCCTGAACAAGACTGGAGGACTGCAGACCAAAAAATTGCTAGAGACAGTTGTGTCTTGCCCAGGCCAGAACCACGTGGTGGTACCTCTCGTGGTCCTCCTGTCTATCTCTGCACCCTGTGCAAGAAGAATCCAGCTGAGGCCTCCAGGATTTATTGCCAAACCTGCAGAGCCCATATGAACCACTACAGGATGGCCAGCTGAGTCTTTATTATACATACTGGAATATGTATCACAGAAATTGATCGACGTCCTTCTACAAACTCTTCTTTTGACTTGACTTAACTTGACTTGGATATACAGTATAACCTCCATGCCAACTTTGTTGCCATTGTGGAGGTCTTCAGAGAAGAACCAGATATAGCAAAATTTTAGCAATGGCATTATAAAGCAGTGCACCCAAGTTCTTGTTTGTTGCATTAAGTAGATGGTCAGTGTCTACCTTGCATCAGAACAGTTATTGTAGATGAGGAATGGTCGTGTTCTCTGATGGAACTCCACTGGAAAGAGAACATCCACTTTATGTTTTATCTAGTAAGCGTTCCAACTACTAATACAGTCAGTTCTGCACATAGTTAAGTTCACAATGGGCTTCGATCTCGGAACAAAGCACCAGTTGCTGTGAAGAACAGAACACTTTGCGGACTGACATGTGGGATGCTGATATGACTGCAATTTAAACCAATGTGAACACAGTGACAGGGCTGCCGAGCATTGCCTGCTAATATACAGTGTCTACTCCGTATATGCACAAATTCTATAAGACTTGCTTTACACTCCTTTGAATTAGCATTCCAAGCTAACCTAACTTAGTTCTGTGATTGTAATTTAACTATGTTAACACAAGTTTAGTGCACTTCAGAAGTGTTACGTTAGAAGCGTTCCTCTGTTGTAACTTCTCCCATTATTATGGGAAAACAGCTGTTTATGTGTAACTACTTAATTTAGAGGGCTGTAATGTATATGTGCGTAAGTAATCAGAGGTACATCAGTTTTATTCAGTGTAACAACAGTCAACTTACCACAACCTCATTGGCTTTTGTCGGTATTTTTATGTACAGTATTGTTCCGCCTAATAGTAGCACCAACGGCTCCCAAGTGTGATCTTTTTTAGATTTTGTAGTAACAGCAGTCTAACTTCTTGATTTCTATAGTATATCTTACATTTATTGTTAAGTGCAAAAACTGTTTTCCAGGCTGTTTTTAGACTTGAGACATAAATGACTAAAGGACCGAGTGTTCTGCAGTGCCTTGGTTTGTGGAAGGCAACATAACTGGGTGTCCATTTTATAGATTTGCAGCCTTATAATAATGCTTATTATAATAGCACTAAATTAAAGATTTGCAATTGTAAAAAAAAAAATGATTTCAAAGTTTTCCCCAACTGGAGAATGACTGGAGAATTTTGTCTTTGATTTTGTTTAATTTCTCAGACACTGTTGAGTTGAAACATGGCCTGAGATGATTAAATTAGACACAAGATAGTAAACATTCAGAGTTTTACAGTGCAAATGTGCCATTTCATGAAAATGAAAGTGTTACCAGCTTATCGTAGCGGACACTAGTGGTAGTTTATTTTAAAACGGCCAAATTTATTAAAGCTTTTCTTACATGATCACTAATTAGAGCATGTCAAATACCTCAAACAATCACATGCTCTCTTATTTTTATTTCACCAGAACAGTTTTGCATGATTTCTTAAATCAGGACCTAACAGTGAATCAGAGTGCCTCTGCATTGAGTTCCCACTGGGTGATTTATCTGAAGCTTCTTTGCTTGGCCAATATGCAGTGCAACACTGCCGTGGCAGAACACCAATCTATGACTGAATTACCCTTTTCTTCTTTTCTTTGTGAGTTAAATTACGAACAGGTATGGCAAAAAAATCAAGGCTGTATATATAAGTGTGTACAGATTCAGTCTTTGACCTTAAATACAGACAGATTTGGACTTGTTGTAAATGCTGTGCTAGAAATGAATCTTGTATTTTTGCAATAAAGTTATATTGAGCTCCAGGCAGGAGCAGAACGCTGGGCCATTTCTCTGCCTTTTTTCTCTCTTCTGAAAATATGGTTATTTAGGCATTCGCAATACACTATAAATCAAAACATTCTTCAGGAATTCTTAGACCATCAAATGGGCCAATGGAAAACCTGCATTGCCCAGAAAAGGCATAAAGTATTATAAAGCACAGAAATGTCTTTATAGGTTATTTATTATACTCAAAAAGCTGAATCCTCCATTGAACTGCAAGTATAAACCTTTCACAGTGTTGATACCTCACAGAAAAAAATCCTCCACAGAAATCTCTGTAAATTGAAGATTTTCAACTAGTAATCATGAATGACTGGAAATGTCAGACTCGGTCAAAATGTACGAGAACCATGTACAAAGCTTTTGCTTGCAAAGGTCCACTTAACCTTATCGCAAGTTCTTGTAAAGCAGCACAGAGCTCCAATAAGATGCACACTATTTTTTAAAATAACTATAATAGTAATAATGTGATAATAATGGTGTTTCTATGACAGTAAGCATCTGATGTCTCTGTGCTCACATGCTACTTCTGATATGCTCATTTAAGGTTGATAGGGCCTCCAGTGGCTGATGCGAGGACATGCTGTGTCCTAATTGGTTGTGCGATATCTTCCCTGCTGTCCAATCACAAAGGGCCCTTTTGTTAACCTTGACCCACTGTGAGTCCTCCTTTAAGATTTCACTCCATGTACCTCAAACATTAACAATCAAATTCTCACAGTCGCATACTGTCTGGTCTTTTCTCTTGCCTGTGTTGTTTTGAACTTCATCACAACACTAATGAGGTTATGGGACCTATTCCTAAGCAACAAGAAGGTAAGTAACAATTGTGTAGTCATATTTTAGCTTTTAAAATTGTTTTTAAAGATTGCTGAACATTTAAGGAAAGTAAATTATTTGTATTACTGAGTGTTTGGCTTTCCCGCAGATCAGCTGGCAGAATGGTGCTAGGAACACCAAGGTCTAGGTGCTAGAAACTAATAAAATACTTTAATGTGGCATGTATGCAAGTTACATGCATAAGAAACGAATTCAAGTTTAAAGGTGTGTAACGACAGGGAAAGCATGTTGAGGCAGGGAATGCAAAAAGCAGGTCGGTAAAGTGCAATATTTCCTTTATGGAATCTTCTAAACCACTGCAGGCTACTTTCCTTTATTTCTCGTTTATTATTCTGGAATACTGCAGGATGTGTACTAGGAAATATACCATGTAAACTACTGTCCCATTGCAATGGCCAATAGTCTGTTAAAAAATTCCAAAGCAACACATTGAGGTCAGTGTCAACTGCTGTTTCTGTTGGGCGCAAAATTTTGCTGTCTGGGTGGGAAAGAGCACAACGTTTCTTTATAGTTTGGTAATGAGCTAGATTCACAAAAAACGTGGTCAAGGAAGGTATTCTCATCTTTGCTGTCTTTGGTAAGACCTAATGTAGTGGCACTCAAATAAATATCCTACAGGGTATTCAACACAACCACAAAATGTGCTGAGCAATGCTTTCAACTTTTCAAGCTTATATACAATATTGTTCTGTGTGTTTGTTGCCAAGCTGCAAATGTATATGAGGCAGAGCCATTGATCCACCAAACCAGGCAACTGTGGGTCAATATCTCTTAGCACTGTTGCCTTGTCCAGTCATCTGAAAATGTAGATGTAGATGGGTCGTTCTCAGGGCATCTCTCACACTGGTGGATCACCTGACACTTTGACACGTCTTTCCAATTAATACAAGCAGGATGTTGGGAGAAAGTGAGAGTAAGAAAAATTGTACTAAAGAAGCTCATGCCTTAAAAATGTGTTAACGTACTCATGAAATGTTTGCTGTGACATCACTAACCAAGCTGTCACTCTTAGATGGATGTGTATATGTAAAAGGTAATGAAAATTGTTGATTTTATAAAGTGAAGCTATTTTAAAATGTTACAGAAAAATAAAATTGTATTTAATGTCCCCGGGTTGTCTGAGGGTCTGAATGGGAGGTGTCTCTCTAAACCTCCTTAGAAAAACATCTATTTACTGGTAGAAGCCCAAAATGTTTATCGATGAGAACAGGGTTTTTGAACTTTAGGTGCTGCTAAGAACCAATGAAAATCCTTTATTATAGTGTCTTTGGCACTGCTCTCCAACTAAATTAAAAAGACATTTAAGAGCTTGCAAAAGAAGACAAGTCTTGTCTTTCATCATAATCTGCAAAACAACCATGTAACAAGCATGTAACCATGTAAAACAACCATCATCAACAAGAGAACTCTTTGTTGTGTCTTGTATTTCTAAAATCTAAAGGAACTTTGAGCTATGTTGGTTTTAAATTAACATTTTTCTTTGCGTAATAGATTTTTGTTCTGATTTTTGCCCTTATTTCGAAATTACTTAAAAAGATTTGATGAGCATTAGTCTAATCACTATGTAAATCTTAATTTCCATATTTTAATAAAATTGAATAACATTAAATAAAATACAAAGTGGGTTAATTCAACCACTATATGAATATGGACCAAGAGGAAACACAGGCGTCATGTTTAGTGAGCTGAGTCACATATTATCTGTTTAAGGAAGAAAAAAACTTTACAAACAAACTTTTATCTACAGGAAGGGAGTATTGTATTGGAAAGTATAATGGTTTTAACCTACTTAATACTGGGGAAAAAAGCTGTGCAAGACAACTTGTTACATCTGTATTTGTACAGGACAGAAGATTGCTTTGTTGCTTGCTCTCTGATTCACATCGATACACATTTTACGAAGGTTCAATTCAGTGCATTTAACGTACTTCAAATTTAAACCAAATTACTCCATAGATGTTTGGACATTTCTCCATCTTTGCGAACAAGTACACATATCTGCTTAGAAGGCTGTTTAGTCTTTCAATCATTACTTCTATTTACAGGAGAACATTTGGTTCCTGACCTCATATTTTATAATGGCAGATTTTTACTCTATTTATTGCACTGCCCTTTTCATTTAAGCCTTTAGAGTCACCGTTTGCCATGCAAAACCTGTATTTTTTTTAGATACAGTTATTTGGCTGTTATGGTTAATAATACAGGTTAATAATTTATGTCACTTGCAGTTCTGTATTTCCAATGGTGAACTGATTCATTCATTCTTCTTTGACTGACAAGCAATTTTGTTTTGTTCTTGTTACCAAGAGTGTTCTTGATCATCACACCTGCTCAACATTTGTCTGTGGAAAAACACGTATGATTACTAATACTGTGTGACTGACCAATTCAAACTATGTGTTGCTTTCATCTATTAAGGTTAAGCTGTTGCAAACCATGTTTGCAAAGGTTGTACATGTAGCATCAAGAATTAAGTCTGTTGAGAAAGACTTTACCATTGTAGGGCTTGTTCAATACCAGTTGAAGGGATTCTTACAGCGAAGAATTACTACACATATAATGGTGCCTGGAAATGTTTTCTTCAATTGTATACAGAACAAGTAGTTCATGTGTGTGTGTGTGTGTGTATCTTAGTTAAAAGAGACATTTATTTTTCCATTGTAGGCATGACTCCGGTATTACTGATTGTGAAATCGCTATGTCATAACAAAACACTGCCATTGAACATTTTCTCTTTTAATTCAAGTCATAGTTACAGGATTGAACACACTATGGGGACAACCCATTTCAAAAGAGACAACAACGTAAGCTTGTGTATATCATCGTGAGGTTACAAGAAGCCAATTCTTCTGTTTCTGTGAGTTCTTTACAGTTTCCATGATACTGTTCACTGAAAACTAAAATGCAGTGTATAAGTAGATTATTTGGGATGAGTGTCATATGATTCATTGTATATCATATTTTGTCTGGATTGAGTCAGATTCCACCTATTTTATTTGTGAGGTTTGGTACAGAGCTGTGTGATGTGGTGGTCAGGGGAATTATGGGTCTTGTTGTTCCACTAGACTCGTTCACTGATCAAATTCAGTGATGCAGGTGTCCACACTAATCCCTCATTAACTTTACAGAGGCTGACCTTATTCTTTCCAGGCTAACGTAACTTATTGTTATTAATTCACAGGTCAGGTGGAGATTAGCTTTATTGTCACCATATAGCTGCCTTCTTGAGATTTTAAATTGGCTTAATACTTCTGAAGTTTGTCAGATATGCTAGTGTAATGCATTTATATATGTTTACATATGTCACAGGCATGAAATACATTATTTTATTTGTGAATTTAAAGTGAGTTTGGCATATGCGTTAACCAACAAACTTAACTTAACTCTTATGTTGAAACATTTTGAAGATGTTTCTAAATGAAAGCTGCTTTGCATCTTACATTTCAAACTGGATCAAATCCACCTTTTGGGGTTCCTGTGTTACTTTCATGTGAATGCAAAAGCGCAGATGTATTATCAGTACTTTGAACTGCTGCATAGGTTAAAGTTCTGCAAAAGCAGGTTCTAAGAACTATGGATCTCTGTAAAAGATTCTGGCTAGTGGTTTTTAGTTATAATGAGAAAGGAAAATGACTGACCCTTTCTGGAGGATTGTGCTGAAATTGGGGCCCTGTTTGATTTACCTCACAAAATGTCTGTCCAAAATCAGTGACAGATTTGTCTTTTCCAGATGTTTTTTTTACCAGTTGGTCCTTATGTGTCACTTTTAAATGGTCTAAAACATCTTTATTTTATATTGTTAAAACATACTGCAAACAAAAACTTTTGTTATTTGTAAAATGTTTTCTGTACATTTGTAAAATAAAACCCAATGCAAGCAGAATTTTCGCTAGAGGTCTCGGGAAATCAAATTCAGTCTAAAAACAATGTTGATTTATAATCTGTCTTTAAATTGAATAGATTTGACACATTTAGGCAACTTTTCTAGGGTAAGGTCATGATAGTAATAGTGATGTAATTGCATAAGTGTCCGTCTCTCTCTGTGTTAAATATGAAGGTGTGGGTTAGCAGGTTCAATGAAGTTCAGCTGAGCTTTCTCCACAGAGCAACAGAAGCGCGGCGCTGATACAGTTTCACGCACTCTTTTAGCACTAGCTCAGAGTAAACGCCAGTGAATCTTTAACTGTTTTCTCCTCGACTGAACGTCTTTTGCTTTGGCTCTGATGACAAGCGGTCCTCTAAGATCCACGAGGAAGGGCATCTCATGCCCGACCATCTCATGCCCGACCCAAGACCCGAATTGCACGCGCATCGTGGAAACCCTCTCCTCGTGCAACAATTCCGCGTTGAGCGCCTATCGGCTGGTGGATTTACCCCACATGACTACATCGGTAAGTCAAGCACATTTCCTTTAGTTTGAACCAAATGCTTCTCGACATTTTTACATGTTGTAGCTTATGTGCATATTGGTATTTGCGCATTGACCAAGTTTAGGTGAAAATATTTGGAAAGAATGCTAAAAATGTTTGCCATGCTATGTAAATGTAACTTTCTTTGTAAAATTCATATTTTACTAACGTATGTCAATATTTAGACCTTTAACACATTCTCAGTATCAATGTTGTGAATTTTATTAATATCAATGTTGTGATTTAATGTTTGAGAATTTAAATAATATGTTTTCAAACATAGCCTTGGAGCATCTTTGCAAACAAATGAAAAATATCTCACACTTTCTCTATGCGTACGTACGTCTTTTGACCATTTCTGATAAGTTTTCTGATAAGAAACACTTGTAGCTTATGTGACATCTGTGTTATTGTAACTGTTGGAATATTCACGCATTGAGTTTAGGCAGTGTTTGAACTCTGTCATGAGTCATGTTTGAATCAAACGACTGGAGCGTTGCATTTGAAAAGTCTTATTTAAATCAATTCGTGGACACACGACTGAAACTGTCCCTTGAAGTTAATCCCATAACCATATACACAGTATTTCGTCTGTTTGTGGTCTGTGAAGATTGTGGGTTTTTACTGTCGAGATGATTTTCAAACCCTGAGCCATAAGATGAGTTACAGAGGCACACAGTGCCACATAGATATCATGAATATGAGTTACTGTACATATTTATTTTCATCAGGAATGTCTTGTGGCTCTTTGTCTAAAAAAATGCATCTTGCACGTTGAAGTTGTTTTAACGCATTGTTAAATCAATCCCACAGGTAGCTCTGAATAACACGTTTTTTTGAAGATACCACATTGATTCACAATGTCTTCATCCACATATCACTCTTGCTGGAGATCTGATAGGAGACGCTGCTTACACAAGATCAAAAGCAGTAATATTGTCCATTTGTAGTAATAATATAATAATGTAGTAGCATATTAGACTATCATTTTATTTATTTAAAAAACTGAAAATGAGAAATGTTTAATCTTTCTGAAATCGGTTACTCTGTAAAGACTATCACATCATACCACAAGAACGCAATTGGCTTTGAGATAATTATTATGGAAGTCATGTTGCATTCATTAAAACACATTATGACACTTAATGACCTTAGAATAACCAGAAGTGGGATCTAAATTATTTTATTTTACACAGTCCCTGTTCAATTAAGTCTGTTATTGACCCAATCTCTGCCCAAATGTCCTAACAATAAATTAACAGTAGGGGGTGCTGTATTTATAGCCTGACAATGTACCTGTATCTAAGACACTGTTTTTTTAAAACGGGTCCAGAAAGCATTCACTTCTTAAACCTAAAAAATTATGTAACTCTGAGCCTTGAGCTTTTGTTTAAAAGGATGCATATTTGGGACATATTCATCAGGAAATTAAAATGCATACACATGCTTGTGATAAAATGTGACCCAGAAACCTTGTAACACCCAGGAAGGACTGGAAGCAAAAGATGCTTATATATACAGGCCATAGTGGCATAGATTTAAGTCTATTCATTACAGTAATGAATGTTACTGATGTTCCAATAGGATTGGAACCTTTCACCAAGCTGATGGCAATAAACCTCACATGAAAACCAGCCTCATTGATCATAAGTGAGGACAACAATTCCTCTTAATGTGATGTTTTAGCAGAGGAGGAGCGAATCTTGTTTTGTTAATGTACAGTACAATAGATGTGTTTGTTTGGGTGTAGGAGAGAGCCAAAAAATGTTATAAACAATTTCAAATGTTATTACTATTATTACTGTTCGAAAAACCCTAGGAATTAGCCGGGTGTTTAAAACTATCAATAAAATTAATAATTATGTTATTTAGCTGATTATTTGATATTTTAAAACCAAATATTTTGTGCATCAACCATAAAAAGCTTTGAGAAAAGATTATTTTTAGAATGCTTCTCACAGTAATGCAGCATTCTTGCTATTCTGACAGAGGAAAAGTTGGGCAAGAGCATGTAAAGACTGCATATGTAAATCTTAGGGTAGTGTGGGAGACACTGTTTCAGATTAAAAAGCAGGATGTATTGCAGGATGTGTTTAGCTGAGCTCAGGCAGATTTACTGTCTATCTGAGCTAAATAATCATGATAATGCAGTCAAACAAGAGCAGTAACATCTGGAGCATAAGAGAATATAGTCTGATATGAAGGACCGCTGGGAACATCCTTTTTTCACTGTAAATTCATTGCTTTATTATTTGGACCAACGGTGCAGTAACAATGTTCCAAGACTTGCTTAGAATGATGTACCGGTAAAAACAAGCATATTCATTTTCAAGTTCTGTATTAATGTGTATCTGAAGACTCAGGTTTATGATTTTAATTTGGTGACATCACAAAGTATCAAAAGTATCACAAAAACGAATAAATTAATTCTATGTTATATTATTATATTATATTATATTATTGTTATTATTATATTATATTATTGTTATATTAAATTATATTATTATATTACTATGTTCTTACTTCCCGCAGTGTCACAATAAAAAACATCATTCATTTCCAGTATACTAATGCACACATTGTGATTTATTCCCCCATGTGATGTTCCATAGATTATATTTGAAAACGATTTGATAATTTCTCCAATCAACATCACTATGAGAGATCTGTTGACTGTGTCATTGTTTGCAAGTAATTACAAACGTTTGCCAGTGTGCACAGCAACCTTTACTTCTCTATGAATCCTTTTGCTCATGAATGGAGACGTGTTATTAAGAGACTGAGGTCTTTAAACAATCCCACCAAAGCAGCCCTAACACGGTCATAATACCTTTGAGTGAAAAACATAAATATGGAATAATAAAAACGGAAATAATGAATGAAAACACATGATAATGGCTGCTGAAATATTCTGGAATAAGTTCAGAACCAGTAAATTCAGCAGCGCTGTTCGGGATGTGAGGTGGTATAATAAAGGTTTTGATGACATAAAATTGGCCATGTCTGTTTTGGTTAATGAGAACCGTGATTTGTATCAGTTTGTTTTGGTTGTGTGGTTGGTAAATACCATGTGAAACAAATATTTGACAGTGTCTGTAGAGGAAAATGCATGATTCTGTTAAAACAGGGCTTATACTTGATGTAACATCATGTGCCTCGAGTTCTGCCACAAAAGGTCTTTTCATTAAACCTCTTTCTAAGGAAAATGCAGTAAACAAATGTCAGCCGAGTGAAATTTGTGCCTGCACAGAATTCCTAATCATAATTGCTCTACGAAAATTTTTACACTTGCTTCAGTTTCCATATTTTATCATGCCAAGTAATATAAAAAAATACTATGTATGTTTAAAACTTCCAGTTTTAAAACATTGTGTTAACATTATTGCTTGGTTATAAGAACGTTATTCAAACATTGTTTCTATTCTTTTTTTAAAACATTCCACTATTTAAGAATAACATTTTTGATATATATAATATATAAAGGTAAAAAAACTTTAGCAGGGATGCACTTCTAATATCAAATTTATTACTTGCCAGCAATTCACACGCACATTTTTATCTGTGGGGATTTAAGCAGGTCTGCGAGTCAGTTAACTGACTTTTCTGTCAAGGCTAATTAGAAAGTCAGTTAACTGACTTTTTAGGTGTCAAGGCTAATTAGAAAATTTACATTATGTGTCTGTTGAAACTTACAGATGAAGCTACAGGAGGAGTTTAAAAAGCTCATCCAGTTAGTTTTTTTTATTGCATACTGTAAAGTTTAAATATACAAATCCTATATTATTTGTATATTTTTGCTGTTTTCCCTTTTAATGCAGGTAATGTCTGTTTTGCTAGTGGTGTCAGCCAGGTTTGTGTTTAAACATACACATGCTTTGATGCAAAGTTCATTATAAAGCAGCAACAATTGCTTTTCATTTAAGCTATTAATGAATGAATGCTGTGTCTTCAAGGTTGCCATGGTGAAAGAGTCTGTGTACCCTTTCCCTACAGTGGATGTGCCTGATCACGCTCATTACACTATTGGTGCTGTGATCCTTGCCGTTGGCATCACTGGCATGGTGGGCAACTTTCTGGTCATCTATGCCTTCAGCAGGTGAGAACGGGCTAGCTGCTTAGCATTCATGAGGAACACAGTGTATTAAACTGTGTTGATCTGTATGAACTCCTAATCAAAATAACTCAAACTGTGGTTTGCTGTATGGATGCCTAACATTAACATATCAATAACCTTTGATGCAGATACAATATTGCTTTCTCTGTTTATTTTTTTTTAGTTATAAATGAATGTTCAAGAAGAGCATGTTGAGCTAATTCTGTCAGTCTTATATATAGAGTATAAATGTCTGCTCATCTCATTTCTGTGACATTCCACCACACTATTCCACTTATATTAATATTTATTAATACTTTTGATGGAGTATAAATATTAAATGTTAGTTAATAAAGGGAATTTAGAGACTTCCATCATGCACAGCAAATGTGTTTAATTAAAGGCTTTCTATGGATTATATAAAAGTGTGACCTTGTGAATTGAGTGATACATCTGATATAGTAGTTAATTTAGTGGTGATTCATTGGCCATTTAAGGTATCATTTGGTTCCACAGCCATTACGACCTGAGTAATAATCGTTCTCAAGGGGAAACTTTTAATAGACTACCTCACTGATACCTCAATTGAAGGACATTTAAAGAAACAATGCACATTGAAGGCACTCAAATTATGTGGAGGGGCATTAATAAGTCATGGAAACCTTTGCAATATTTTTGCTTTGTTTTATTTGTAGTAGAAATGTAATGCATCTAAACAATTTTCCTGCACTTTGATTGCTTTGTTTTGTGTGTGTGTGTGTGTGTGTGTGTGTGTGTGTGTTTGTGTGTGTGTGTAGGAGCCGGACCCTCAGAACACCTGCCAACTTGTTTATAATAAATCTGGCCATCACAGACTTCCTCATGTGTGCCACACAAGCACCTATCTTCTTCACCACCAGCATGCACAAGAGATGGATCTTTGGGGAGAAAGGTACACACGTTTTTCTAAACGAGGACCTATGCACTTTTCTTACTTTTATATAAAGCTATTTATAATGCCTACTTAAACTATACTATAATCCTAATTCCTAACCCCACCTCAATTAAAGTTATTGCATGGACAGTTTGTCAGCAATAATGCAGGTCCATGATTCATTTTTTACACTAATTATAATAAATGGTAGTTAAAGGGGAGATAGACCAATAAGAAAGATTGATTCATTTCTTAGATTAAATTTGGTTTAAATAAATTAGAGGTTGCCGTGGATACAGCCTTCATTTCTCAGGAATCTGTTTTGATAAGTGTTTTAACCTTGTTTAAGCTTCCAGTAAAACAAAAAACTTGTTTCTTTCTCAGTCACCAGTTTAATTTTTTAAATTCCTATATGCATTCCTCCTAAAACTGGGAATTGTGTGGCTCTGAACAGTTTGTTACAGACTAGCTAGTTGTTTTGCTCAGTGGTAAAACTGCTGCTCATGGTATTAGATGTCGGAAGGCTCTTTCATCCCTCAGGTGCTTTAAATGTCAGTTCTTATCAGGACCAAATCTTAATTGCCTTCATCAGCCTTGTCTGGGTTTTGCTGATGACTGCTACTGACGTTTGCAGTGAGAGCCTGCGCTCTGTGATTATGATGATTGTTAGCCAATTGATGCTGATCTTTTGTGTTTGGAAAGTTTACTGGGCATGTGTTAAATTATGGTCCACTTTTGGGACAGGAAACAGGCAGAAAATGAGGTCACCCAGTCTGATAGTTTTATTATGTAGCGGAGATGGCAAATACTGGGTCTGTATCATTTGATAAAGCATAAAGGTCAATGTTTTACAAGGGGCAGCCAACATTGGCGGACACCGTGAAATGAATGTGTAGCGCTGTAAATGAATTCTGCCTTACAATGTTCCCTCTAAACTGTGACCGTATGTGGCTGTATAAGTCTGATGTTGTTCCCATGCAGACTGTAGGCAGACTCAAAATTATACTACAGTAACTTACACTAATGTATTACACTAAAACGAATTAACAAACTAATTTTTATAGCAGACTTTAAATATAGCTCACCTCAAAATGAATATCATGCCATATTTATTGTGGGACAAACTGTTTTCAAACAAAAGCAGTTTTTCTTTGTATTATCTTCTTCTCTGTCATCCATTGGACACCCCACATACGTAACATCTGAGCAAATCCTCTGGAGAAGGGCTGTGACCCAGTTTTATGTGACTGAAAGAGTTAAAAGCGTGCTTTCTGTTTCTGTGAGCCATAAAACAGAGCACAGTTTTGACCATCATCAATTTGATTGTGACAACCATATACTTGATCCCCCTGAAAGCTTTCACGCTCAATCAGATACAACTCACTACAATGCTCTCTGTCCAGAATAGATTAACCTGAAAGCATAATCTATCTGATGAGGTGTAGGAGAATGATTAGAGGATTATCTGCAATAACAGAAGCTTTTATTTAATATTAATAATAACATTTTACTTAGTAAATGTGTTCTGAGAAAACACAAAGTTATGATCAATCAAATTTATATGTATATAAATGCATTGCTAGTCATTTTGATTATTTTGTTTACACATGCCTTGACAGAACAGTAGACAGATGTTTGGATGTCTTTTAGACTGATTAGAAGATTGTCAGACTGTGTGGTTGTCAAAAGTAATGATGTGAAGTCACCTGTTACTCACCCCTCTGGACCTTTTTAGACACTTTCTGTCTCTTTTTTGATTGTATTTATGTTATGTAACACTTACACATTATACCTGTATTTAAAATAGCACCGTATTCATACAAATGCAGATTTGATGTGATATGAATCACAAACTAAAGTATATAAGTATTTATATACTTAAGAAATAAGTATTTTAGTTCAACATCATTGCCGGTCTTCCTGGAAATGTTAATACTGTATAATGTACCATACAGTGTATAGTTTGTAGTTTTAGCTCTATACAAACATACCTAATTCTGCTTCATGATCTCCAGGCTGTGAGTTATATGCATTCTGTGGGGCTTTGTTTGGAATCTGTTCCATGATCACGCTTACGGTCATTGC
>JAZGTJ010012817.1:0-15539 GCA_036877575.1 Botia almorhae
TCTGTTCTGTAGATATGGCTGAGGTGAGAATCTGTTATATACTCTGTTCTGTAGATATGGCTGAGGTGAGAATCTGTTATATACTCTGTTCTGTAGATATGGCGTGCAGGTGTGAAGGTTTTTTTATATCTGTTTCACACACAGAATTAATAGCAACATGTCTCAGTTATTTACAAGTATTTATTTTTGGGTTATTTATTTAAGTATAATGCATGACAATAGCATCAACACTGCAGTCAGACCTTAAAAATGAGGGTTTACTATTTAGGGTTTGTTTAGACAACAGTAGACAGCTTTGAGACTAATTGCATCAATTTGTAATAACACACCAGATATGGAAGTGTACACGTGTCATTAAACTAACAAAAGTGTGTTCTGATGTGTGTCTCACACACAGCTGTGGAAACGCCTCTTGTCTTTCATTATGCTTATAGATAAACTCTGCTATAGAAAAGATACACACACACACAGCACCTGCCTCTATTAATGTTCATCTTCAAACATATGTTTTCAGACGCAGCCCTGCCATACACAATAACCCCAGCACACGGGGGCGAGGGGCCGAGGGTATCTGTCTCTAATGAGCCCTAGTGTCTTGTTAAAGGAACAGTTCTGGATTTGTAGAAGACGTCCAACAGGAAACAGACTAATGCTGGGCTCAATGGAAATCCCTCCAGTCTGACCACACAAAGAATTCTCTCCGGCTGCTTTTGCGCTTTTGTTTGCCTCTGTTTACCCTGTCTGCAGGGCAGGAGTGTTGGTGGTGGGCCCCGTGACGGGGGCAGTTTGACAATCACAAGCACTGCTTAGAGGGTCTGGTGTGATAAAGAGGAGGGCAGATACTCATGAGCTGGGCTGAAACACATGGACATGAACATCCTGCAGGTATTTCAGGATACTGTATTGAATGGCATTTTATGAAGAGAGAGAAATGTGTGTAGGTGCTGCTAATGAAAAGCGTTTGTGTGTGTGTGTGTGCGTGTGCGTGTGCGTGTGTGCGTGTGTGTGTGTGTGTGCCTCAACTGTACAGTATTTTGTAGACATTTCACTCAAAAGTAAGCAAATGTTTGGAGATGTCCTCATTTGTAAAAACACTTTCAGGAAGTGCATTGCATTGTGGGAAACAACACATCAGTCTGTGTTGTATGTGTTTTGTGGTAGATCAGTCAGTATACAGCAGTCATGAACATATAGAAGTGACTCGAATCATTTACATTCACACACATGCACAGAGTATGTGTGTTAAAACAGATATATTTCCTTTTATAAACTATTGTTTAACCTTGACTTAATATTGGACTAAAACTGTGATTACTCACATCAGTTATCTCTCTCTCTCTCTCTCTCTCTCTCTCTCTCTCTCTCTCTCTCTCTCTCTGTGAGCTGTAAATTATACTGTGGTAATGATTACTGTCTCTTCTGTGTCTGATGAAACACAATTATCTTGTAGGTTTATATAGTCCCCAAACAACACAAGTGTTCTGCTGATGATCATATATGTGGCTTTTAGACAGACTAGATCTACTAGCTGTACTCTGTAACCTTTAAAAATGAACAAAAATCAGTTATTGAGCAAAATCTGTTATGATCACTGTTTAAAGTGACCTTGTTTTCTTATCTCATTTCACAGCAGTAAGTTTATAATAATGATTTATATATTTGAGCAGGTGAAAACACACCAGAGCCCAGTGAAGGACAGAGAGACTGTACAACACACGAGCTCAGCTGGAGAAGATCTGGCAGGAGGGAGAACCACACAATAGACAGACATGAGATGAGGACAAGAGCTTCACTCTTTACATTAACACACATGATTTCAGTGCTTTAATATTTATTACATATTTTTAGATGGCCTTCAGGTTCTCAATAAAAGCAAGTTTTTAAACTTACATAAACATTTGTATAGAGAGCACTGTTGTAAGTCTTGTCACATTCTACAGCTGTCAGAGGACCTGTGCTCCAGAAATATTGTATGCATTATTGATGCATATTCTACAGGAAAGAAAAATCTTGTTTAAATGTTTATGTCCTAGGAAAACGACCTGCTTAATTCCTTCTACAAACATCTCAACAAGAAAATCTGCTATCAAAAGACAGAAAATGCTTCTCGTCAAAGTCCCCCACACCAAATTACCTGCGTTTGTCACAACAGTTCGTATTTTTGTTATTTTTCATCTCTATACTTTTACTTGAATTTGTTTGTTGAATTAGTTTTTTTTGTCAGAGTGACTGTCCAGGGTGAAATCTGTCTGGAAACGGACATGCATTCAGTTTTTATCAGTTTTCTTCAACAGACCTCATGACTGAAGCAGATTTAGCTCTGTGGAGCGAGTTGTGAGTATGTACACTAGGTAAAATGAGCTAAAGTCGCCTATAGACGCCTGACAAATGCTCTCTGAAAATGTTTGACTCCCTCTTATGCTGGAGACTAACAGGAAAATGTGTTTATTATTAAAATGGAGCAGGGCAGACTCTCACCCCTGGCATCTCTATGCTAATGTGCAGATGAGAGCTCTTGTTCTTTTGTGTTAGCGGGCACAACACACTGCCTGCCAGCCTGGTGTCTTGCTTTTAACTGAGTGCTTTCAATTCCCATCAATTTAGCCCAATTAAAGCGTTCTGCCTGTACGAAGAGCGTTTTAGAGGCACGTTACAAACGCACTCTTTTCAATTAAACTAAAAGATAAAGATCCTTGTTTCTGTGCCGAGCTGATGTTTACTGACTGTGTCTGCTTGCTGTTCCACATTATACCATCAGCACATTAAAACTGACACCCAGTCCAATGTTTCAGCTTCAGTTCTGATAAGAAATCCTTCTGAGATTGTAACACTATTAAATTATTATTATTATAATATTATATAAATATTATCAATTGTTTACTGTATAGCATCATTCAATCCACTGACTTTAAACTTTCTACAATTACAATTTACTAGAAGCAAAAGCAAAATTTAATTGGCCTCATTTGTGGATAATTTGGTTCATCTTATTTGCACAAAGATTGGCTTTGTGCAAATAATAAAAAAACACGTCCCATTTGGTTCTAATAGTCCTTTATTTTGGATCAAAACAGGTAATTTTCCATCTCTTAATGCAAAGGGCTCGTTGTAGACTTTAAACTAAGGCCTGGAATCAAGAGCAATTATTCTGAAGCCATTTAGTGTGTGTACTCAACAGAACCTAATGCTTCCTTCATCATCATCAAAATATCTTTTTCTCGTGTCTTGCAGAAGATTATAAACACAACAGAATGTTTTAATTGGTGTTGGTCAAACTGACCTCTCTGATCCTCATACTCTCCTGTTGTCTGTCAATTAAGGCAAAATGTTTTTATTGCTCATCAGAAAATGCTTTTATGTGGGTCATAAAGCTTCAGTTCTTTTGAAAAAGTCCGAGTTTTGATTTGGACAATTACAGTCATAGCAGAGATCAATCAAATATTACATGTGATGTCACAATACTTCCAAATTATGATGCTGTTCTTATCAACCTCAATAAAACCTTTATTGTCACACACTTGTTCATTTAACATATCTGAGAATATGCTAATGCAGAAAACTGCCAGAGAATAACAAAGCTGATTGTGAATGAATATGAATGTGAGTTGTGTTGGATTGCTTTTCATTATCTCTGCCAAACAAAACCATCTTGAGTGGGTCTCGTTTCTAAGGTACTCTAAAAAAGGCCCACGGTTCGAGGCTGCTCTCAGCCTTGGGTGCATAAATTGATCTATTGTAGCATGTGAACTGACACTGAGCTTTCATGTGTTTGCATTCCAGCCTGTAAATGTATCAGCGAGAGAAGAGGACGTTGGAGGAATAATCAGTGACATCTCTGAGCTTTGAGTGAGTTTAATGCAAATGATGGTGTTTCTGCCAGCTACGAGGAGTTCAAATTGGTGCATAATGAATCTTAAATCTTTTAACTGGATGTTTATGTGTGTCAGTAAATGTATTTTGTGAGTTAATCTCACAAACCCTCACAAAAGAGCAGGTCGATGTTTTATTTCATCTTTTCAAAAGAAAGTAGAAGAATTATATTTCAATTAAAGAAAGACTTTCACACCATTGTGAAGATTTTGTATTGCTTTGTATTTGAAGTTGGATTGTGACAAATTTAAAGACAATTTTCATGAGAAATATCGATACAGATCATATATCATATCATAATGATCATATGACAGATCATACTCAGATCATATCATACTGATCATATGACAGATCATACTCAGATCATATCATACTGATCATATGACAGATCATACTCAGATCATATCATACTGATCATATGACAGATCATACTCAGATTCTCCACAAAATGAATACATTCCTTAGAACTGTGTGTCGAACACATGTAACATTTATGTAACATTTCGCATTCGATAGTGACATTTTACTTAAATTGCAGAGTTCTGTTTTAAACATGGCTTTGTTGCATTGTTCATATTTTTAAATAGGATGTTAAGATGATGTAAATAAAACTGACAAATGTATCTCTGCGCATGGGCTTCATCAAACAGAAAGAAATTCAATCATTCTCAGCAAAAACACTGATCTGCAAGCAGTTATGTTTATGTATATTAACCAATGGGGGAAGAGTTACGTAACGTAAAGTGTTAAAGCTAAAACAATAATAATGGTGGATGATTCACTATTAGGGTAAATATATTTGTTTTCTCTTGTTCGCTCTGTTAAATTAAGCAAAGACAGCCATAAGACAAATGCGTCTGAAGTACCACACTCCACCACACGGGGGCAGTCAGACTACAAAAGGACCGCAGAAGGGGCGCTAATAATCCAAACACCAATGAAAGCGCACTGATAGTGACGTGGCAACACTGATAAAACAACTTCACGTCACTAATGTCTGTTCTATAATGTTTGAATAATGAGCATTAAATGAAGTACTGGTATTGTATTTTACTTAACAAAATTAGTTATACGTCTTGAAGTATAGTAACTGTTAGCAGGTAATATAGAGAATATTCTTCACTGTCCCTGATATGACATCTGATTAGTTTTATATATGAACAAAATGAATTATCGCTCATGTTTATGAAGAAAACATTCCATCAGTTGATCTGACACATTGAGTCTAATAAACTGACACATTGCGTCTAAATAAACTGACACAGTCTGAATAAACTGACACAGTCTGAATAAACCGACACATTGAGTCTAATAAACTGACACATTGAAATGTGTTTTTCCGGAGACTGTTATCATTGTAAAACACGTTTTGATTGGATCATCTGGGCTGTTTTAGAATATTCCATATTGCAGAAGTGTTTGCATCTCCTCAGGAGAGCCAGTGTGTGCCTATTTAATGTGATTTTTGCTTTAGGTGTGTTTATGTATAACTTCTATAGGGCATTATGTGATTTCAAGCACAGTCACGTACATGTTTGTGAATTGTGTATTTCTCTGTGTGCTTGTTTGAGAAGAGGTTCCATTAATGAATGCGGCGCTGGTTTCATGTATGTGTGTGAAGACAGAACTGAAGATGGACAGCCACTGAATTTACATCATCAAGCAGCTCTTGAGAGAAATCAGACGAATACTCCACATCATATGATGCTCATTCGAGAGATAACAGATGCATAGATCTGCCACTGTATATAGTGATAGAAAATACAGTTAACATAAACTTGTATTTACCAATACAAAAAAATCTATTTGTATAATCTGACACTATTTTGCAATTTATGTAAATCTTTTGAAACATAAAGAGTTTTCTCACATTATCTTATTTACATTAAAATGTGACGTCTGTTGTCAGTGCTGTCCCTAACAAAGCCGCTCAAAAATATAAATATATAAATAAATGAAACCTATAATAAAGCATCATAAATACTAACAGATTTATAATGCACTTCCATCATGCAGCGCGGCGCTGTGTGCGTCATTTCCGGTTGATCTGGAAGTGACGCACTGTTTGTTAGAGTCAAAGAGCTTGTGCGCGCTTCTGTGTGTTTGGACTCAATTTTCTGCCTGTTTCGCTGTTTTTAATCACTATTGTTTTTAAATTTGCGTGTGTTGTGTTTTACCCGAGATGGGAGTCCCCGCCTTTTTCCGCTGGTTGAGTCGGAAATATCCGTCAATAATAGTTCACTGTCTGGAGGAGAAGGTGAGAAATGCACTAATCGGTGATGCTTTAATTAAGCACACAATCCATGTGTTTATATTTCATTCCATCAAAAACAACATTCAGATGGAATAATAACAAACACGGCCTTTTCCTCTGAACAAATGTTGCTTTCTCTCTGTGTTTGAGTTTAAGTTAATTCGTCCTGTTATTGTTCAGTGAATGTGTGGAATATGACGCTGTTTTACTGGATGGCTGTGTTAAATATCATAAACACAACATTTAGATAGCAACAAATCATACAAACATATTCAAATGTTCAGCCAGTTGTAATTAGGAAGGTGATACAGCGAGCCAATCAGCAGCATTGATTACAAACGAGGCTGTGCTGCAATGTGAATGAATGCTGTCTAGGTTTTGCTGCTAGCTTTCTAGGTTTTGATATTGTGATGCCCGCACATGGTGTTCAGATACTCACCTGAACAGGTTTTGTGAGTAAGATATGCTGTCCAGGAAAACAGTTCAGTAGTTATTCAGGTGCTGAAAACTCAAAACCTTGTAGACATCCGAGCATCATCTCTATTTAGGTGCATCATGTGAAATCCTGTGTAATGTTATTTATCTTGTTCAGGCTAAAGAATACAATGGTATTAAAGTTCCTGTTGATACCAGCAAACCCAACCCAAATGAAGTGGAGTTTGACAACCTGTATCTGGACATGAATGGAATTATTCATCCGTGCACACATCCTGAAGATAAGTGAGTTTCTCTCATTAATCGAAACACTCCTCATCTTGCTTTAAAGCTGCTCTTAAAACACAGTTCTCTTTACAGGCCAGCACCCAAAAATGAGGATGAAATGATGGTCGCCATTTTTGACTACATTGACCGGCTGTTTAACATAGTTCGACCGAGGCGAGTTTTGTACATGGCAATTGATGGTGTGGTATGTAGCGTCTTTCATAATGTAACATATTTTCATCAGTCTAATCAGCTGTCATTTCTAGTGAATGTTTCTTGTGCTGCTCATGGTGAATATTTCCAGGCTCCTCGTGCCAAAATGAACCAGCAGAGATCCAGACGTTTCCGGGCGTCTAAAGAAGGCGTGGAGCTCACTGAAGAGAAGCAGAGAATGCGAGAGGAAGTGATTCAAAGAGGTGAGAGTCACGTGACCCCTGTTCAGCCAATGAAAACTAATAACATGGTTTTAACTTGAGCTTTATGATTGTGATCTGGTGCTTTGTTACAATGTTTCCCTTCCTCTGTTTTCAGGGGGTTACCTGCCACCTGATGAGATTAAAGAGCGTTTTGACAGTAACTGTATCACTCCAGTAAGTGTTGCCCTCACTCAGTGTTGTTTATTTGCTGTATTAACGGTGCTCAGCAGCTCTCAGTCTCTTTCGTCTGTGTTGTGTTCAGGGCACAGAGTTCATGGATAATCTGGCCAAATGTTTGAGATTTTACGTTGCAGACAGACTGACCAATGATCCTGGATGGCGTAATATTACAGTAGGTCATGTGACTCCTCACTTCAGCTGTGTTGTGTTGTACAGTAGAATAAATGTTGCTTTGTGCTGTAGGTGTTTTTGTCGGATGCCAGTGTTCCTGGAGAAGGAGAACATAAGATTATGGATTTCATCAGAAGACAGAGAGGTAGAGCTGAGCAAATGCAGATTAAACTCCTGTTGTAAATACATGTGTGTGTGTTTCTATACTGATGTTGTTCAGTTATTAGAGGCTGTTAGTTCTTCCTCTGGAGTTCTGCTTTTATCTCTTCAAATAAAGGAAACAACTTCACATTTCCTTATCCAACAAAACAAATGATGTCTTCACAGTTTTAATGTCACTTGTGTTTTTCAGCTCAACCAAACCACGATCCAAACACACATCACTGTCTGTGTGGAGCTGATGGTGATTTTTCCTCTTTAAAAACATTTGCATCTGATTATTTTGGCAAAGAATCTGGTTTCTGATTGATTTTTTTTCTTCTCCAGCTGATCTGATCATGTTGGGTTTGGCAACCCATGAGCCCAACTTCACCATCATAAGAGAGGAGTTCAAACCCAACAAGCCCAGACCCTGCTCCCTGTGTGGCCAGCTGGGTCATGAGATTAAAGACTGTCAGGGTCTAGCCCGAGAGAAACGGGGCGAGGTAACACACACACACACACACACACACACACACACACCCTCCTCTCACAGCTTCACCTCAGCACTCATGACCTGTTGTTTTATTCTCTCTCAGCATGATGAGTTTGCAGACACACTTCCAGTGTCAGAACAAGAGTTTATCTTCATCAGACTGGCTGTGTTACGAGAGGTACCTTCCATTAAATCTGCTTCATCTCATGTTTCACTGCTGGTTGGTTGCTAGGGAAGCAAAATGTTCTGGTTGGTTGCTAGGGCATTTAGTTTACTTGATGTTATCGATGTTGATTGTTAAATGTTTCATGCTCAGGCTAATGATGTGTATTATGTTTTACATCATGTCCCCATCAGTGAGACTCTCTTGCTAAGATTGTGTGTGTGTGTGTGTGTGTGTGTGTGTGTGTGTGTGTGTGTGTGTGTGTGTGTGTGTGTGCAGTATCTGGAGAGAGAGCTGACGATGGCCAGCCTGCCGTTCCCGTTTGACTTTGAGCGCAGTGTGGACGACTGGGTGTTCATGTGTTTCTTTGTGGGAAATGACTTCTTGCCTCACTTACCGTCTCTTGAGATCAGGCATGTTCTCTTGATTCCCATTGGTTCTTCTGTCGTGTTTCTGTGCTGTGCTCTGAGCTCTGACCCCAGTGTGTGTGTGTGTGTGTGTGTCTTACAGAGAGGGCGCCATCGATCGGCTTGTCGGCATCTACAAAAACGTGGTGCACAAGACTGGGGTGAACACATGACCATGATTTATATTTCACTTGCAGAACACATTTCATCAGAGTGTAAAACTATTTTTGAGGCAACACTTTTTGCCCCTCTGTGGTGTAGTTACAGCATCTGCCAGCAGGGGCACACCAGACAAATGTTGTCTCCTCAGTCAGACCTCTTTCTGGGTGGAATGGAAGAAGAATGTTTGTTCTGTTATGCAACAGGTCAAATGTATTCAGAGGTTTATCATTTAAGAACACGCACCTCTCGTTCACTCTGTAGGGCTACTTGACAGAAAACGGTTTTGTTAATCTGGAGCGCGTGGAGCTCATCATGCAGGCCGTCGGTGTGGCCGAGGACAACATCTTCAAAAAACGCAAAGACGACGAGGTGAGACATCCTCTGACCTCTTATACTGCAGATAATCATATAGAAACATACAGAGTCATGTGGAGTATTTATTTCCTGCAGGAGAGTTTCAAACAGAGAATGAAAGAGAAGAAGAAACGGATGAAGGTAAGTGGAGGATTTGCAGGTTTTATAGGAAAATCACAGAGTTTGTGAAGTGTTAACACATTCTGTCTCGAGTCTTTCAGCCCTCAGCAGCTGAAGAGTTTGTATCGTGACCCTGTTCAAACAAGTCACTTCATCACATGTATAAATGAGTTTTTAAAGTGATTATATATCTCAATAATCTGTGATTATTTGATTGTGTTTCTGCTATGCATCTTTTTTTGTTTTGATCAGACAGCGTGACTTTAGTTTTATTCAAACATTCGGCTTGGCCAACTTGATCAAAATGTTTTTTAACCCTTCTCTGTCTTGTTTATGAGCCACAGAAGGAGAAACGATCATGAATCTAGTTTATTGACTCTTTTAGGAAACATGTGATCCAGCCCCAACAGCTGCTATAATACAGAGTTTTAATAGTCTGATGTATCTGTGTGAGAGAATCAGTCAGCTGTGCGTCTGGTGTTGAGTCTGTAATCTCTCAGCAGGCGGATCAGGGTCCAGCATTTGTTCCCAGGGGTCAGTTTGCTCCTCGGGCTCTGGGCGGTAGAGACGGACCTCTGCCGGTTCAGAACGCCAGACAGACAGCGTATGAGATGAGAATGCAGGGGAACATGGAGCAGCGTAATCAGGTTGGTGTCTCATGAGAGTTCTTCAGTAGCAGTTTGTTGTCCTTGAGTTTCAGTTGTATCCGTCTGGTTTATTCCTTCAGCTCTGTTTGTTTTCCAGGAAGCAGCACAATCACTGAGAGCTATGATGAGAAATGGAAGGGCATGTATCTCTCTCTCTCTCTCTTTCTCTCCTAAAGAACCTTCTAACCGAAGTGTGTGTGTGTGTGTTTAAAGAGCAGGGTGTAGTTTAACACTGGTTTAGACTGCTGTTCAGCTGTCTGTGTCCTCAGTTCTGAGGATTTGTTACACTGCTGCCCGTTTATATTTGCTCATATCTGCAGTCATGAGCTGTTGTGTTCTGAGTCGCTTGAGTTTATAACAGAATTTGTTCATCACAGACTCCTGCTGGATCCAGTGACCACATGGAGAGTCGCGGTGTAAAGCGTAAAGCTGATGACAGCGACAGCGAACCGGAGCCTGAAGACAATGTTCGGTAAGAGCAGCATGAAACACAACTGCTCAGATCATTCATTTAAATGCATCTAGATTCAGTGGACATGTCCTGTAACGGATCAGCTGATTGGTTGACTTCAGAGCAACCTACTGACTAGTTGATTTTTGAAAATCTGTTCTTTGGGTAATTCCCTGATCACTGCATCTGCTGCCAGCGATTAAAACAGCCGGAGCTTCCGTGATTAACTTCCAGCACCATCTGAATCCACTGGGTTCAGTTGATATTCATGGCGCTTTTCTGCGTCCCTGGTGAGATGCTGTAGAGTTGCACGCCAGACAGATGCAACACGTCCTTGATTATGCGAGCTGAATTTCCAGCGCATGTCAGAACATCCTGAGGTGGAAAATAAGTTTCTCTTCGCCTCTTAACGCAGCCCGTCACGCCGGGCAGTTCTCAAAGGCGTGTGTATGCATCAAAGTGAACTGGCACAAGAGAAGCTACTTTCTGATGAATGAATTAAATCTGGTTTCAGAGAGACAGACTCTCTGACAGGTGCTCTAAAGCACGTCTGTTTTTCAGGTTATGGGAGGAGGGCTGGAAACAGCGTTACTACAAAACCAAATTCGATGTGGATGAGACAGACGATGAGTTTCGTAAGAAAGTAGTGCGGTCGTATGTGGAGGGACTCTGCTGGGTACTCCGGTATTACTATCAGGTACGACACCGGTACACCTGAACACTGATAAATGTCTTTTAATAGTTCTGGACCCACAGAGACCTCAGATGAGTGGAATCATCTCAATGATCCACATGATTAAAGGTTCTGTTCCGTATCTGTTGCCTTTTATTGTGCGTCATTATTCATCACGGCTGAATATATGTGTGTGTATTGCGACACAACACACACAAGAGATTTCATTGCCTTCACACAACTCTGATGTTTCACAAAAGAGTCGTTGGGTTTTGGAATGATGTCATCACAACCTGTTAAAAACAGAAGCAGGCAGTGATAAATGTCCTGCACTCAATCTGATACGTCAGCTCTGTGATCGGACAGCTGTATTTGGTGTGGGTGGGTGTGTGTGTGTGTGTGTGGGTGTGGGTGTGCTGAGGTGTGGGTGTGTGGGTGTGTGTGTGTGTGTGTGTGTGTGTGTGTGGGTGTGTGTGTGGGTGTGGGTGGGTGTGTGGGTGGGTGTGTGTGGGTGGGTGTGTGCGCGTGTGTGCGCGTGTGTGCGCGTGCTGAGGTCTGTGTTATCTGAGTGCAGGTCGTGATCTGATCTTTAGATTCAGTCATTAGAGTTGTTCTCTTCAGTAGATCTCAGACTGATTGGAGATCAGTGTTGAGGGATTTGTGTGCCGTAATTGTAGCTCTATATATGCACAGGCTGTGTTCATGGCGTGTGTTTGGCAGACGAGAGCGTCTCGCGGGGATCAGTGAACAGATCCGTTATGAAGTCTCTGCTGCAGCAGCAGGCGGGTCACTTCCCTTCTGCCACTCACACACACACACACACACACACACACACACACACACACACACACACACACACACACACACACACACACACACACACACACACACACACACACACACACACACACACACACACACACACACACACACACACACACACGCTGCATTTAGCAGATGGTTTTAGCTCAGAGTGTGGGCAGGGTCAGATCTCCACACAACTTTTAATGACCCACATTCAGGTCTGTTTGTATCATTTGTTCAGTTTAGTTTGTTGTATAGAGATGCCAATAAGAAATCATGTTAAAGTCAAAATGTTAATTCTGACAGATTTTTTTTACGTCATCTGCAGAATTCTTGATATATTGAAAATGTCTCTCTGGTTAGTTGTGCATGTGAAGATGGATTTCAGCCTCTTAAACTGTGTGATCTAACTGTCTTCTGGGACATTGTGTGTCAAGGTCTTTATTGAATGTGAGAGAGACAGATTAAAGGAGGTCTTCTGATTGACATGAACAGTCTGCTTCTGATTGAGGGACTGTGTGATGTTCAGCGTTCAGACTCTGAATGTGTGGTTTTCTCTCACAGGGTTGTGCCTCCTGGAAGTGGTACTTCCCCTTCCATTACGCTCCGTTTGCCTCGGATTTCAAAGACATCAAGGACGTGTTCGGAGAGTTTGAGAAGGGAACCAAACCGGTAATTTAAACACTGACTGCAGTCACACTTAACTTCTGTAATGATTTCTGACATCATCGATGATGTCATCACTCCTCGCCCTCAGTTCAAACCGCTGGAGCAGCTGATGGGAGTGTTTCCTGCCGCCAGCGGGAACTTCCTGCCGTCAACGTGGAGAGCGCTGATGTCAGATCCTGTGAGTAACCGAACCGTTCGCCTCGCACTGAATGTGACTTCAGACTAAAGATGCTGTGTGTCACTTCCTTTAGGAATCCATTGAAATTTAAACGTTTTCTTATTTGAACTGATAAATATATTAAATTATACATGCAGTATATACATTGACCATGTTTTTTGTATGTACCATGTACATTTACAACGATTAAATAATTAAATGTCTTCAATTTTGTTATTTAAATGTCATTTTTGTGATGTTTGACTGCTGATGTGCGTCAGTCTCTGTATGTAGTTTGTTTTAATGGTTTTTGTCTGTGTGCAACAGGATTCTTCCATCATTGATTTCTACCCTGATGACTTCGCCATCGATCTGAATGGAAAGAAATACGCCTGGCAGGGTAACCAATCAGCTTGAGCGTCACAAACAAACCCTGACTGTTGATTTTACAGTCTGAATTCTGATTGGCTCTGTCTTTTCAGGTGTGGCTCTGTTACCGTTTGTGGACGAGCGCAGGTTGCGGGCAGCGCTGGCAGAGGTGTACCCTGACCTGACCCCAGAAGAGGGTGAGACGAGACACTTTTATATCCAGTGAACAAAATATTACTGTCACACGATCCATCAGTCTCTGTGTTTTCTGCCCTCAGATCTTTCAGAATCTGGTGTGTGTTTGTGTTGTGACTCTCAGTGCTGTTGTGATCTGACAGTACCATCTGCTGCTTGTTTTCAGAGCGGAGAAACAGTCTGGGAAGTGATGTCATGTTTGTAAGGAAGTCCCACCCCCTGTGCGACTTCATTCAGGAACTGTACCGTGCAGAATCTCATGAGGTACGGATTGAAATAACCACGACAGCTGTTTTTAAAATGGACTGGGGTTCATGTAAAAACCACCAAACAAACCAAACCAGATCCTCAGACACTGAACCTATTAGATCAGACAGATCAGACTGTTGAAGACAAACTCTCAGTCTGTAATTCTCTTATTAAAGGCCACTGAGATCCCTGCAGAACTTTGCCATGGAATCCAAGGTACATTAAATCTAGATGAAGACCCTATTCTGCCAGATAAGTAAGGAGACAACACTCATCTCTCTGTTTCTTGATGATTTATTGTGTCTTGTCATTACCTGCGCTGTGTGTGGAGACACTGAGAGTAACAAACCTTGTGTTTTTCCTCAGAACGGTGGAGTCGCCCATCCCAACACTGAGAGACATCACCAGCAACTCTGCCATTGGGTAAGACTGTCTGTTATACCTGTTATAAGAACACATGTCATAATTATCACAGGCTGTGGTATTCCGGTAGATTGTTGTTGTAGATTTTTTCAGAATCTTGAAGTCAGTGCAAAACTCTTGAACTGCTCTGAAATATCTGATGTGTGTGTACAGACAGCAGACACTTCCTGCTCTTTATGAACATCTCTCTTGAGTTTTTATGCGTTTAGCCATTAATACTTCTGGTTTCTGTTTTGGTTCAGAATCAAATTCAAGGATCCAGAGTATGAAGACGGTCATGTTTTCAAAGCGGTCATCTTGCCAAAAGCAAAGTAAGTACTGCAGTTTATGACACACGCGCGCTCACTTCTGGTATCTACAGGTGATATTTCTTAAATCATTTAAAACATTGAAATGATTTTGCTGCAGGATCCCTAACAAGGTTCTGAAACCAGGAGACTGGGAACAGAGTAACCGCCAGCCCTGGAGACCTCAACTCGGGTTCAACCCAAACCGCCAACAGGCCCGTCTGGACCAATCAGCTTTCAGAACGCTGAAGTACGTGTGAAATCTCTCTTATAGAATCTGTCTGTGTGCTAATTCAGTTGAATTGAGTTTCATATTTATTAAAGTGTTTATTAAATTTGCGCAGTAGATTTCATGAAACAGCTAATTAAATGTCTCCTGAATTCAGTTGTGAATGATAAGAGATTAATTATTCATAAAGACACATGCAGATTAATGGCCATTAAGACCTCATTTCTTAATGAAAGCTGCTGTTGGACTGTGTGGAGCAGACAGCTGTTGACAGACTTGAAATATTCGATTGTTTGTGCTTCTTTAATTTTTAACGTTTTGTTTTCATATTACTGTTTTGTTTAGATATTAAGGAATCACATTGTTGTTTGAGTTTGATTTATAACATTTTGTTTCTTCTGTTCCAGTCACCATGTGAGCAGAAATCAAGGGCCCGGTATGTTTGGTTCCGTTCCACCTCACGCAGGTCAACATAGGGGCGGTTCTTACAGCAGTGCCCCGCCCCCTAGAAACTATTACCAGGGAAACTACCGTCCAGGAAGAGATTACTCTACTTTCCAGTGTAAGTTTTCAACTTCTCCACAGTAAGAGAGTGTCAGATTAATGTTAGAGGTTTGTTTGTGTATTGTAATAACCATGTTGATGTCACTCGTGTTCTGGATTCTTATCATTCAGTTCATGTTCATTTTTTCCAAATCCATAAGAATGAACCACTGTACTGTGTTCTGTTAGTCTGTGTTCAGTACAGTAGTTTGATGAGAGAGGACAGGCTCTGTGTTCAGTACAGTAGTTTGATGAGAGAGGACAGGCTCTGTGTTCAGTACAGTAGTTTGATGAGAGAGGACAGGCTCTGTGTTCAGTACAGTAGTTTGATGAGAGAGGACCGGCTCTGTGTTCAGTACAGTAGTTTGATGAGAGAGGACAGGCTCTGTGTTCAGTACAGTAGTTTGATG